>JAOVYX010001501.1:0-12595 GCA_035668315.1 Drosera spatulata | reverse complement strand
ATCCCAGGGACAGCTGGAACTGCAGATGTCTACTACAAGCAAATCATGGCATTGTCCATAAAGGTAGCAATTTGATCTTACACCCTCAGAATGGATATAACAATTCTTTATCTACTCGTTTTATTTGGTGTCATTAGACTTTATGAGACTATGTGCTGTCGTTCTAAGGCCTTTTTGTATCATGATATCTTTTTGGAAATGAAAAGAATATTGTGTTCCCTTCTTTCACATCCTCAGGCACCATGGCATGTAGCACGAGCTCTCATTACTCATTAGGGTTCTATGCCTACCATCCGATGCTGCAAAAGATCATATTCTGTTGTGCTCTACTCAGAAGAAAGAGAGTGCATCATTAGGCTGACTGATCCCATATTCCCATTAGTTTAACCCATTTTTTATTTTATTTTTTGTTGCCAAAGGCATATTATATACAATTTAGAAGAATTAATTAGTTTTATAATTTAGAGAAATCCTATAGGATAATTTCTCGAATGATGAGCTATCCACCAACTAAATCAAGAAACATGGTCCCGCAGATTTGGGGTCCAAGCCGAAGATGGAGTGCTTCTCATACTTAAGAACCATGTTATTTTAAGGAACTGATTTTGGTTTCTTCACCTAATAGCATGGGTCACCATTTGGGCACCATTCATGGTTACATTTTGGATTCTTCACGGCAACCAGGCAGAACTTTCGCTTTTTCTGACCTTACCAAGCACCAGATACATCTCTTGTTATGTCCCCTCACTGATGATAGCTCCACCCTTCGTGTAATTAGATAACTTTTCCTATGATGCATATCAATCAATCCTTACAGCGAAGGCACCAAACTGTAGAGTCCAAATCGTAGCAGAGGGGCTAATTTCAAATACTAGTCTTAGAGCAGTTGCAATGAACATAAAGGGAGACATTTTGTATTTAGTTTATGAAAAATAGATATTCTGTGAAAAAGTGCTCTGCATTGATTTTTTCTTATTTTCTAGAACCAAATATTTGAACATTGATTCTCTAAAAGTTGAGGATCACTGATCATAATCTCCAAAACATAAAATACTACAATTTTCAAAGGGCGAATTGTCTAAAGGTACCTATTGCATTTTTCATTTGCATTTTAGTACCCACGGACTATAATTATGGCTCTATGCACTATAGATCATCTGCGTGTTCACTGCAGTTTTGCACATATGAACTGAAAAAATCAAAATAGGAACTAAAACGTAAGTGAAACTTCCATTAGGTAATTTAGTGTAGTTTGCCTTTTGAAGGGAATTGGAAAATCTCTCTTTTTCCTTTCCTGTTTCATCTCTCTCATCTTCATCACGTTTATATTTTGATATTGTTTTAATACTTGAATAGTGGTTTTGATGCAGAGGGTGACAAATATAGATTCTGTGGAAGGTGAAGAAAGTGTTTGTGAGTATGTAAAGTAGAGATTCTGTTAAAGAGATTCTGACGCGAATACCTTATAGGAGAGGAGTCTCTCAAACTTACGAACCATTTTACATTGTGGAACTGATGTGGAAATAAATCATAGCATGAAGCATCAAGTTACCTAAATCATATGAGCATATTCCATATTAAGCCTTATGTGTCACTGGAGGGCAAGCGGGTAAAGCGATCATCATATAACCGTTGTTGTAGTGTAGCTGGTTGTTATTCTGAGACTGGTTTGCAACTAGAGTTTACTGCTTCGTGTGCTACGGTTATCTCGTTTTAATGTTATCTAGATGCTCATAATGTTTTAAACTATGGATTTATTGAAATGAATTGGTTGTATTTTTGTTGTTTTGTTGTCTGGAAATATCTAGATACTTGTGTAGCAGTCTGGCTGAGCCAAGTAATAAGCTTTCATTCTCTCTATCTCGCAGGGTTATCGGGTTATCTCAATTGATGTTCCACGTGTTTGGAACCATCATGAGTGGATTCAGGCATTTGAAAAGTTCTTAGATGCTATTGATCTTCATCATGTAAGCCTGTTCTTCCTCTCTATGTTTTTCTTTTTTCCATTAACCATATGTCTCGATAAGCCTTGATAGAGTGCAATCGTAAGCATCCCCCTTCATTGCCTCCATTTGACTAGTTTGAGTTTAAAAAGGGTTTCTTAACTTGAGCTTAGCAACACTCAAATTTGACTTGGATTATAAATTCTGGTCTTTGAGATGATCTTTGGAATGGCGGATGATCGACACCTTCATGTATGATGAAGGAATTTCTTATCTCATTTCATTTCGATCGTTTCTTGTCGTAGACACACTGTGTTGTAGGAGGTTTCATTTTGCACATTGTCTATCCGTCGTTTGAAGTATAGTCTTTAGATTAGTAGTTTGCATTGTGCTGATTGTGGGGTTGTTCTAGAAGTAGAGAACATGGTATCTAAAGTTTTGAATTTCAATCAGTAAGAAAAAGAATGAAGTGGTTGCAACCATCTTATGTTTCCGAAGCACTTGAAGGTCTAGCTAAAGCTGTAGGCATTGCATGTGAAACGCAGCAGCTTGGCTTTGTGCTTCACTCTTTAGGCAGTCTGGGGCTTTTTGTACCTTGTGGTCTTGATTAAGCAATAGGCACAATCTTGGATGCTTCGTGGGACTTTTAAGTTTTTTACACTCTTGCATCTATCCAAGTTTGTAAAGGTTCAAATTTTTTTCTTAGACAAGTGCTGCTGAAATGATATCCTCCATCTTACTCCAAAGGTCCGAGGATATAGTCGGACAAATTCATAGAAAGACATTTCAATTTGTTGTGCTTTGTCTTTCGAATTGCTTAATGATGCTTTTTCGAATCATATACCACTATTGCCTACGCGTATATTTATCTATTAGGGTGGACCTGGGTCTGATAAATATCTTAAATTTGGATAAATTTTCCTCTCAGCGGGCAATACAAGTTCTGAAGATGATTTTCTCGCTATTTTGGGAGATCAGTTTCTTGCCTCTTGTTATTTTTGTATAATCCTACGCAGAGACTTTATGCTAATGTTTCCTTGTGCAGATTCACATTTATGGAACATCACTTGGAGGATTCCTGGCACAAATATTTGCTGAGCATCGGCCACGACGGGTTCGGTCATTAATACTCTCAAACACATACTTGGAAACACGGACTTTTTCGTCTGCAATGCCATGGGCTCCAGTGTAAGCAGTCGAACTTCTCTGCTTGATATGTTTAGTGGTAGATCTTTGCTTATTCTGTGTAGGAACTTAACAGAGCTTCTATGGGTTAAACAGCAATAAATTTGTGGTGGTTTTGGACCATTTTCTTGTTGCCTTTGTAGTATGATGCCGTATTTTATGTAAAGTATTTATTAATATTTTTTTTTCATTTTCATTAGCTCTTGCCTCTCTAGCATCTAGAGCTTATGACGATGTCATTTGCCAAAGGATGGTGAATCGTTTCACAGCATGGCTTTTTAGTCCTTTAGGTTAAAGTAACAAACATGAGTCAATTTTCATCTTCTTTTTCTTTCAAATGTATATCTGAGTGGGACTGTGAACTTGATATTTCTTGTCATCTGAGAAACCAGTAAGTGCAGTGACTAAACTTTTCTGTATGTTGGTTGTTAAGTGAAGTCTGTATAAGCAATTCGCCTTTTCTTGGCTGGTGATTTAATTCCAACTGGAGATTAGTTTAGTTTAGTCAGTTTTTTTAATCTTACTGGACATTTAGGGAATGAACTATTGAAAAACAGAGCCAATAAAGGTTCTTCTCCTTGTATTAAGATGTTTATGACATTGAAGCTCTTGAAAATCGGTGTTGAATTTTGTGCTGGGGTATCGGTGATGATCATCTTACTCGATATGATTATTACTAATTGGTAGAAATTATAAAGCATTTAAGGAGTGTTTTATGACCCTTAAGTACATACGAAGTCTAAGCGCGAAGTTGATGAGATGGTTATTCATCCATGAATGTAATGCAGGTCTATGTTTTAATCAGGGAAGTGGCAGCATATATCAGAAATTTACCCTGCCCAATATAAAAAATTAAAATGTACATTGGAGACCTTGTGAGGGGCATGGAAGAATATGTGAAATATTGGAGATAGTTGACTTAACGGAGGGGACCAAAAAGAACTTCTAAAGAAATTATAAAGTATTATGGGACTTGTAATAACCTCGATGAGGGCAGGGATATGAGATAAGGCCTGGGACATGATATCAGGTCGTAGTAGTTGTGTATCTATTTCAATATAATGAGGTACTAAAGACTGTTTGTCATGTTAGTATTCTGTAGTTTATGCTGGACCGTCACTGATGAGTTTCTCAAAACGTCCAACAATAGCAAACTTGAGCTTCATCTGTTCTCTACATTCATAATTATTGTGCTTCTTGCCCTTTGCATTTCTGGATACCGGTTTCAACGTACCGACCCTTGGTTCTTATCTCTCTAGGAAAAATCTGAAGATAATATATGCGATAATTTGCATCCATGAATTTGTTATCACTTTGTGTTCCCGGCTACGTTGTCTTTTTGTTAAATTTTCAAGGCTGTTAGAGTGAAGAATCAAATTATTTTTCATGCTTTATATCATCACTATTGATTTGGGTAATGCCGCTTCAGTTCTTTACCTTGTAAGCCAACATAATTTGCAGTGTTGGCTGGACACCTGCCTTCCTGCTCAAACGATATGTCCTGACCGGCATCCGTGCTGGCCCTCATGAACCATTCATCGCGGATTCTGTTGACTTCGTAGTCTCGCAGGTGAAGCCAAAATGGTGTGCACAATTTGTTTGATGGATTTTGTCATGGGTATTGGCGGTGCCTTTACTAATTCTCACCTATCATTTGCAGGTTGAAACACTTTCGAGAGACGATTTGGCCTCACGATTGACGTTAACTGTTGATTCTGCTGTTGTGGGACCATTACGGCTCTCGGATGCATTGATAACCATAATGGATGTATGTTTGTAGAAACCTTGAACTGCTGCATGCTTCTGCTTATAAGCCTACTTCCTTGTTTTTTTGCTGAGGTTTTTTTCATGATTACAACTGAAAGCATATTGTGAGCATTGCATAAACCTAAAAATATTTCATGCATTAGTGAAGAATCTGAACCGGTGCATGTCGTTGCTGAAATATGTTGGTAGAATAGGTTGTGTGGTTAATTTGATATGTTATGGCTCATGGGATAAATTCGATTCATTTCAACTATGTTCTGTTTCACCAGTCTTGAGTTATGAATTTGATCATCAAGTACACCTATGGAATCTAACTTCGGGGTCTATCCCCTCTCCATCATTCGTCTTCTGATGCATATTGGGTCAAGTCCGCAGAAAATGGCACGTAGAAACCTCTAGATATTCCACGTGAACCTGGGTCCAACCTGCATGCTAAACGCAGAAAACCAGTTGTGTTCATTAGGCTTCGAATCACAATCAATTTCCGAATCTTAAAAATGTTTGTTCCTCATGTAAATCTCGATCTGATCATCTTGCATTCATGAAACCTTTTTCCCCCACTGGATCCTTGGTATCGTTTCTTTCCTCATTTGAGGGAAAGAAATGCAATAGACATTTAAAATTTTACTTGCATTCTGCTCCCAGACCAATGACTATTGTGCAATCCCTCAACAACTCAAAGATGAAGTTGGCGAGAGGTATCCTGGAGCTAGACGAGCAGATTTGAAGTCTGGCGGTGACTTTCCATTCCTTTCCCGTCCGGATGAAGTGAACCTGCATCTTCAGGTAAACCACAAAGTCTCCACTGTCTGCTTTCTAGCAATTTGGGTTTTTATGATTGCTTTTGTTGGCCGGTAATTTTTACCGAGTTGCAATTGTTTATTGTCCAATTAGGCTAAAATGGCTTTTTTAAATTATTGTAGGCATTGCTAATCCCTAGATCTGGAAATGATTATCGTCACATTCAGTTGTTTTTCTTGGATATATTGTGTTATTTTTCCGATAATTCTGTATTGAAGTTTGAAAATTAGAATTTACGATAAAAGGACGAAAGCGAACGTTGTGTTTGAAGAAGAAACATGTGGCACAATACTTTTGTACTAAAACACTTCATGGTGAACAGATACATTTGCGGCGAGTTGGAGTTGAGGCTCGACCAGACTTGGTTCCAGGTGTCTCTAAAAATGTTGGTAGTGAAACTCATAGCATCGAGGATGGAAGAGAAGTGGATGCCTATCTCTCGAGGGATGAGGAAGGAAGCTCCAGTATTGAGATAAAAGATGTGGATGATGATCCATCCAAGGATGACGACGATGATGCTGACAGTGAAGGAAACCTTGGTGACCCTTCAAAGAGCGACAAAAAAGAAGACGAATATGATCCACCAAAAGATGAGAAGGATGACGACGACGATGATCCTGATGATGATGAAGAACTTGGAGACCCAGAAGGACCATCTAAAACTGACGATAGGGAGGATTCTGATGATTCTCCCAATGAAAGCGGTGGAAGCAATGAAGGCCCTTCAACGAATAATGAAGATGAATGTGGTGAAAATCCTGGGAAGAAAGAGGAAGCTGGCTCGAGTAGCCATTCAAATACTGAAGACAGACTAGAAGTTGATCGACATTCCGAGGAAAAAGAACCTACCACTGAAGCGTCTGCTGGAACGACGAATTCAAAGAGCTACTCGATCTGCTATGCTGTTGTTAGATCAGGCCTTGAAGCAAAGCCAGATGTTTCGGGAATTAACACGCGTTCTTTTAGTTTCTTGCTTTTTGCTTCGCGTATTCATGCGTTGGATATCGGATGGATCGGTTTGCACCTAGTTTGTCTTGATACAGGGATTGATATAACTCTATCCCATGTGTATACTCATGGATTGCTGTGTGCTTATTAGGTTCCCTATTGTTTCGATGTGTGTAATTCTTTTGTTCACTTTCTTTCCGATGAAATAAATCTCTCTTGGTTTCCTGCTTTGATACCTCCTTCCTCCTTTCATCGACACTTGAAGTTTGTTCCAAAGGAAACCGCCTGCGTTCAAACCCAAGTTGCGTAAACGGCACATGTAATTGTCATTTTGTTGGTGATCGAATTGGTGGACGCTTCGAACTGTAATGGACATAAACAAAGGCTGGCTTCCCCATCTAGCCACTCTGGAGTATGCTGGATGAATGTGGTTTGGTCTTGCAGCAACAAAGGCCATCAGCGTCACATGTAGGGGAGCTAGTGAATGTACAGATATGGGCAGCCGATTGGAAAAAAGGTAATCGTTCGCTACAAACACGTCTTACTCAAACAAGATGCCGTATGTCCTCTCTCTACATGATTCCTTGTTCTGTACATTAAAACATGACCAAATTGGTTGCTCGACTGTATAATACAGCCTGAACAGAATTCGTTACGTGACTATTGTTTCGACATTCTGAGAAAAAGACATTGTATCTTGAGCATGGAGTCACATGGTGGCGGTTGTGCACGATGGAATGAGTAAGAGGCAGGACGTATATCCTTTTGCAGCACTTCAGCTCGTTAACTTTCAGTTTCACAGCTTCGTCGTCATCTGTTCCAAATCATGATAGAGCCAAAAGCTTCTTTTCATCTCTTGATTCCGTCTTATATTGACCCATATGATTTAAGTCTTCATTAGTTATCTGTTTTGCAATATGAGTTCACTTTTTAGATTACGATCGAATTCATCAATATATTCAATGATTTAAGATTCAGATGTTCGTGAATCATTCGTAAACACTGACAAGATCGATGTTATTGTTATGGCGAACTGAAAGGTAGAGGGAAGAGTAATGACCATGTTATTTCACGTACAAGGAAACTTCAAGTTTTTTGAGGTACAATCTATAAGAAATGGCCACCCCACGTTATAATATGCTTCTGGTATTGTGTCAGCTGTTTCTGGCCATACCCTCCAGCTAGCTGGCTTTACCCTTTTTGAAAGGGTACTTCTTGTAATGGATTTGCATTTCGCCTTCAATGAGAGGATACAGTTCAATCATTCTCTTGTTTAATTTTGAGACCTGAGTTTAACTGAAATGTCGATACTCAGTATGCTTCCAATAGGACCATAGATGATTCATTTTCTGTGATTGAAGGGGTTTCTAAAGAGTATCATATGGAATCAAAAAATACAAATTTTACATCCGCATAATATATTAGAGAACTTCCACCCACACTTTGGTACCCAAGAAGTATAACGAGTATAACTTCCAATATGTTCCACTTATTTACTAAGCTACGAAAAAGGGGCATCTTATACGAAGTATTCTATACTTATGGATCATGTAAACTTACGAAACATTTTTTCTTCAAATTATTGGAATTTTGAATCACGCTGACTTTTGTCAGTTGCATCCAATATGAAGTACAATCCCAACTCCTATAATATACAGTAATTTTCCTATATGGTTTTCTATCCCTATATATAGGGAATCTGTAAAAAAAATAGATCATGCAATATATTTTTTATCCTTATTCTTATATGATTCCTTATATTTTATATTTTTTCATTTATTTAAGGAACCGAAGTTTCATTCCCTATATAATTTATATCATTAAAATAATACAAAATTAATATTTTTATTAGAAAAAGTGCAAATGTTTAAAAAAATAAATTATTTTAGTAAAATAAAATAAAATATATTAATTTAAAAATTAATAAAATATTATTATATTTTAAATATTCTAAAAAGTATTGATAATATATAATATTTCAATATATTATGAAAAATCAATAAATTAAAAATGTGCAAATTCATATAGGAATAGATATAGGGAATCTACTATATGACTGAATAAAAAACTGGATCTCTACACAAAAAGAATGATATTGCAGTACTATATTATAGGAATAGGGATAAAAAAAACTGTTCTGAATGATCTTAGACTCTCCATCTTGAGGAACTGTTACCGTTAGTTAGAAACTTGAATTCCCAATTTCATTTATGGGTTGAATTTCTCTTGTTTGCCAATTTGAACTAATAGGGTACAAAATGTCAAATGAATTTCTGTTTTTCTATTTTACCTATTAAAGCCAATGAAGTATACGCCATGTATAATGGAAAAAGGGTACGCGACTATAAGGTTTGATCTCATCTAGGAAGAAATAGACGGTTGATAATACTAATAGTTCAGTTCCTTCAAGCGGGTATGTTTGATTGTTTTCCTGTTGGGTGTCATCATTTCTGCTTCCTCCATCACACAAAATTTGAAATATTTTGATCGGATATGTATGATGATAAAAATTTTAATCGATAATATGGGATGATCAAATATTATTTTTTTAAAAAATATCATGAAACGTTAATGATAGTAAACATCATGTATTATAACCGAGTGCCAATAGAAAAATTAAATCGTGTCGTTTAGATGAATAACGAACCTCCTCAAATTACGTATTAAATAATGCAATGAGAGAACAACGTTGCAATAATTATGGAACAAATGTAGTAATTAATACTCTCTGGGCCCCGCGAAGATTGCAATAATCTATTTGTTGAAATAAAATAGAGAGGAAATAATGTGATTATTATATTAGATAAAACTGATTTGATATTATTTTGTTTTCAAATAAGAAAATATTATATTTATAATAATGGGATAATCAATATTATATTTTTCGTAGAACGAAAAAAGTATAAGATTGTCTTCTTTGATTGATCACTGCTGCGACTTTGCTATCGATTACCAAGTATGTCTTGTTAGAATCAAACCATGACTAATAGCCCAATATGTTCTCTATAGCTTTCGCCAATCAAGGCGCATTAAATTTTTTCACATGTAGGCATTGTATCTTATGTTGTACTCCGTACATGAGATACGAACAAGAAGTAAAAAGGCAATAACTCGGGCACATTTTTGTCTGTTCTTCCAGAAACACATTATTATATACTAAGATTTTTTTTTTCCCAGCCATTATCATTTTCTTTTTCTTTTTCTTTGGATAGTTTACCCAATACCCAATTGCCCAATCAAAGACAAACAGATCTCTAATCACTGATTGTACAAATACAGATCTCAATGCAGAATAGAATTAATAATACTAGCAACTATCAACAATTACAAACATAGAGTTACCAACCCACTCTAACATCGTTAGGGACCTGCTGTTATTTTTGCATTATTCAAAAGCAAAGTTATTAGCAAAAAAGAACCGAAAACTCGGAAAAAAAGGCTATGAACACGTACAAAAGACAACAGCCAGAAGTCTACGAGTCTCAAGTTCCATGCTTGAGACGAAAAACAAACAATCGTTTCCTTTAATGCAAGGTCACCAATACACTCTCCTAAAAAGAAAAAGGGAAAAAAAACACCAATAAGTGACATAAAAAGCAAGTGCGAATATGATTATGATTGATGGTAGCCATTCTGGATCTATAAATATGTTTTTTTTGACATATTTAAATTTAAATATATCTAATTAAAATCAACGGTTAAAATCAAAACATCTAAAGGAGATACATTGTAAGATGAGAGTCGAATTTCTATGAAATCCATTATCATTAATTTAACCCAAATCTCAATATATATAAGTCCTAACGTTTTAATCTCAATATACAAAAGATCAAATTCTGATGTCATATTACTTCTTTCGTCTCATAATTTTTATAATGTTTTGTCATTTTCAAATGTCCCATTTTATTTGCTACATTTTATGAAATAGATGGTCTTTTGTGTGGGAATAACCTTATTGCCCCTCTCTCTCCGCTCTTTGTGTAGCTTTTATTATTTTGAATTTAGTTTATGAAGGGAAAAAGTAAGAACAATAGAGTGATTTTACTCATATTCAACCCATGTCTAAATTTGCACACCAACTCAAATTGTTGCATTCATAATGGGACCGAGGAAATATATTTTTGGGGTCTTAATTCAAAATCAATTGGTTATGGGTCGAACCACCTAGGATATATATTATTGGTACTCGAAACTATGTTTATTCAATGTGTTAAGGCTCAACATCATTAAACCAATTGACCTATAAAAAAAGGTCATATGACATTTCCTAAGTGGTTAAGTCATTTAGAAATGATAATTGCTCATCATATAAAGGTTGAATATTCTACTATAAATACCTATTCCACCAACAAAAAGAAAAAAAAAAGAAAAAAGAAATAACTTCTATTGACCCTACCTACATTTATGTATTTGTTTCGAGAATATACTAAGTTAAGCATCGAAGCCGCTCTCCAAAAAAATCTCCTCGGATCTGACCAACCGATCTTTGTTTCTGGAGTGAGTATAGGTCAAAAAAGTACAAATCAGGACCCAACACACAAAATCCACCACATCAATACATGGGCTCACAAACCCAGGCCTCCTACCCAATTTTAACACAAACTCGGGAGGGATAGACGAGTAGGCAAATGCCCCAATTTTTCTTAAGATAGTGTGCCGCAGACTCGGGAGCTCCCTTAGGCGAACAACCGGTCGAGATGTAACCGGGTCCATAGATATGACGTCGACATTAGAGGAAGTGGCTTGGACAAATCGGAGGAGGGGACTTCTATCCCCCGGTCTCGGCCCCACAGCTTGAAGGGTTGGGCCAGTCTCAGTTTGGATGCGCTTCGGTGGAGGCCTAATTTGTCCATCGGGACCCCAGGTGGTTCTCACCATGACGAGGCGCTTCTTTGTCTTGGCTTGTCGAACGACAGCGAGTTTGTCCATTTTCAGAGTCGGTTCGGGAGTTGAAAGGCGAAAGAACAAATAACACACAAAGTTAGAAACCGGAACACAAGATCATAAACCAAGGAGAATGAAACTGACTAACTAACCGAAACCGTGATCTACAAGTTCGGTCTCCTAATGAAGGTCGACAATGGTGAAAAACTTTCACTCCGATTTCTTCTTCGAGTAAAGAATCTTCCGTTAGGCCACCCCTTCTGTCCTATTCATGTTGGGCCTCTGAAAGTTCTGAAGTCCTCCACCCATCGGGGGACAAAGGGCTAACTAGACTCGTCAACCCGAGAGACAAGGACGAACCGGTTCTTCCATCCTTTATTGTTGTTCTTCCACTAGACTCTCGGGCTCTCTTATTAGTGTTGTGGACAAAATTGAAAAAGAGAACAGGAGTGATGGAAGAGAGCCGGACACCGATCTTAATGACAACTAAATAGAAAATGGAGATCATAAATCTAAGGATAGTGAGAGTTAACCCTAAGGGAAAGACCAGGGACAAGAAACCTAATTGAATCGGGGACCCTACAATTTATGAAATTGTTGTTGCGATACTTAAGGGTGACTGTGATGGGCAAACTGAAGGGGTATCCTCTACCCAAATATCAAAGGGGGTTAAACCCTCAAATCTTGGTTTGAACAATTGGGGAAAGAGGATCTAGTTCTACGACGTCTAAAGGTCGGGACTCAATCTCATCGTCCTGATCTACCTCAATAACCGAGGATTGGGGTCTACCAGGAGCCCGAGGACAAACCATCCTAACGGGAGTAGAAGAAGAAGAAGAGGTCGAAGATGAACCTGAGTCCTCGTACTCCTCGGCATATCGGGGAGGGTTCTCATTACTAGATTAGTTTAAAGAGGCAGAGGGAGAACTCATGACTTACCGTCTTCAAGGGTGTGTGAAATCTGCTAAGGGTGAAACCAAGAAATGAAGAGATCAAGAACCAAGGAGGAGAAACCGAAGAAAAAAGAAAAAAAGAGGAAGGAAGTGAGGCATATCCCCCCATTGTAT
>JAOVYX010001500.1:0-12597 GCA_035668315.1 Drosera spatulata | reverse complement strand
ATTTCTGGAATAGGAAAACGGCATTAGTGGACTCTGGATATTCTGCAAGATATAAGACTTGAATCAGTGGTACTGGCCAATAACTTCACTGAAAGGGGTTGTAAATAGAAAATACGTCTAGTGGTTGCCAAGAACTCTTTCTGTCGCATAACCTCCCATATGTGGAACCTCTGTGGCTTTTTTCCTAGCAAACCACATTTATTTCAGATAAACAGGGAACAAACAATAACAACTACACAGATGCAGATCCGTCATGACGAAGTCTAGGTAGGGTGAGACTTACACAAATAAGCAGAGCACAAACAAAGTTAAATTCTTCGACCTACATTGCAGAGGACTCAAAAAAACACTTGGTATCTAAAAAATGTGGTAAGCTCAATAAGTCAATTGGTTTGAGCTACCGTTTCAAGTTTTGCTTCTTGATGTGCTATCCTGGTCAAGGTTCCTATGAAAATAATGTTATTTCTATCTTTTTGCAATCATCCCTTGAAAAAGTGTGAATGAATAGCATGTGTAACTGAAACACGATACATGGTGCCATTACAACCAGAGAAAGAGAGGAAAAGAAGTGTGTTCTAATATCCCCGCCATGGTCCCAAAGGCCTAACTGTGCCTTATATAGACATAAATCAAGCACCAAAAAAGTCCACCAATGCGAAAGTTTGAGGATCACAAACCCATATCATCCTCCACAGAGCTATTAGTAACTTAAATTCCCTAGTATGATCCCTTATCATGGATATTGAGGAACGAGAAGTCGACTATGAATTCCCCCCATATGTTCGAGTATACAAAGATGGCTATGTGGAGAGGCTTCAGGGGGAAGATTTTCTCCCTCCAACAGCTGATCCAGAAATCGCAGTTTCCTCTAAGGATGTAACCATCGATCAAAAAACAGGCCTGATTGCCCGTCTCTACCTCTCAACAGACCTAGCCACCGCCGAGAATACGACTCAGAAGCTGCCCCTCTTGGTTTACTTCCATGGAGGCGCTTTCCTTGTATCCTCCCCCTTTAACTCTACATATCATAACCACGTCAACACAATTGTATCCCAAGCGAAAGTTGTAGCGATTTCAGTTCACTACAGGAGAGCCCCAGACAACCCAATCCCAATTGCCTATGAAGACTCACGGGAAGCACTTAGATGGGTTGCTTCTCATAAAGACGGGAAAGGCCAAGAGGGATGGTTAAATAATCATGCGGACTTCGATCGTGTATTCTTAGCCGGGGATAGCGCAGGGGCAAACATAAGCCATCGCATGGTCTTAACTGCTGGAGATGAAAACTCAAGGTTCAATATGGACATTTGTGGATTGGCTTTGGTTCAACCTTACTTCTGGGGATCAAATTCTATCGGGTCAGAGGCAGACGATCAAGCTCTGAAGCACTTTGTCGATGAGATATGGCCCATCGTGTCCCCCTCTTCCATGCCTGTTCCTGGTCTGGATGATCCACAGATCAACCCATTTGGAGAGGGAGCACCTAGCCTAAAGAATCTGAAGTGCAAGAAGGTGATAATATTTGTAGGAGAAAAGGATGTTCTGCGACAGAGAGGGTGGCTGTACTACGAAACCTTGAAAAACAGTGGCTGGGAAGGAGAAGCACAGATCGAGGAAACTGAAGGAGAAGGACATGTCTTTCATCTTCTCGATCCAACATCCGAGAAGGCTACGAAGCTCGTCAAAACTCTGGTTGCTTTTCTCCTTAGCTAATATAAATACCATTATTCCTGTTTCTAGTTATCAGCTTTCTGATTCAATAACGAGATATAATCTCCGTACTGATTGAATATTCACATCGGCCTTGCTACTTCAATGAAAGTCAATTCATATTCTGACTGACCTTCGTCATGGGGAGGGGATTCCCTTGTGGTTTTAACTCTATGTTTTTGAGGTGGTATTATAAGCACCGCTAGGCTTTCATGAGCAGACTTCACCTCTATGAGCCTGAGGGAAAGAAATACTGAAAACAACAAAATAAATCCAATCATAAATCACAACAAGTATAACTTTTGCAGCATGGAAAGATCATAATCGAGTAGCATACCTCTAAAATACAGGACCATTTTATACGTATCATTCAACTGACAAAGAGGACATTGTTGTTACTGCTCATATTGCCACATCCTAGACTCATCAAACTTCAATGCGCACAAAAAGAAGATCGTGAAATATTCACTAACCTCTATAGCCATCCCCATCATCTCCACGGGAGCCATAAGCTCTCCCATTGATTTGAGAAGATTCAAGCAATATCCTTCTCATTCCGAGCAGCACTCGAAGGCTTCGAACCAAAATCTGCCTAGAAAAACACAACCGTGAGATCATAACTCGTATAAACCACGTCAAATCTCATGAACATCACACCGTGATCACTCACCCAAGTTTCAACAAAACACCTATAATTCATCAGTCTAATGTGCACATTCATGATTCATTATACACCCTTGAATCGCCGAAACATATGAACCCTGAAAATATGGTTAATAACTCCACAACAAAAGCAAACCTAGTAATCAAGGAAAATTAGGGTTTCAACCGAAGCAGCAAATTCGACATTCGACATCACTGAAAAACGAAAACTAATACAACTCGAACTCGATTGTCCATACCCGGCAATGATTGTATCTCTTCAACGACGCAGCAGTCTATGCAATCGCGTTTCGAATTCAATCGATTGAATTCGGGGAGTGTAGAAATCGAGGAATCAGGCAGCCGGAGAAACGCACGAGTTCGCGGTTGGGACTTGGGAACAAGGGTCCCCTATTGCCATTATATTAGATACGAAATTTAAATATATGTATTAAATTTTTGTATATTTTAATTAAAAAAAGAATATTTTATTAATTTTAAAACATATATAATATTATGTAGTAATTACATTATTATTTCGATATGTTATTTTTTGTATATAAATTATATGATATTAATTTTATTTCATCGCAAGGTTATAGTTTGTATCTTACATTATTTTTGATATTTCACGATAAATTTATAAAAAGAATATTTTATAATTATCCCGTAGATCATTCGTAACACCGTGAACCTTTTTGTCCACTTGGCCCTCCGTTGCCTATGTTATGCAACGGAGGGAGCAGTATTTTTTAATGATTATTTAGGTATTTTTTTATGTGAAAAGTTTACCAAATATGTAAGAAAAAATTCTTGAAAGGTATCCTATGCAGTTTTAATTACATAAAAATACTCCATTATTATTTGATTCTCATTAGGTATCTCACAATGAATTACTCCTTCTATCCCATATTATTGATCATATTTTTCTATTCGAACCGTCCCAAAATATAACCAACATAACATATTTAATAATCACCATCTGGTATAGTACACCCACCACCTTCTTTCTCCTCTTCTCTGTTTTCTCTCTTAAATCCCACTTATCACTAAAAAAATACTCTTTTTTCACCAAATCCCATAAAAATCAACACATACACGTGCCAGGTCAAACCATTCGTTATATTTTGAGACGGAGGTAGTAGGAGATTTTTTTTTCCAAATACAATTATTCCTTCCAAAATTCATCATTGGTATTTACCGATTTGGGAGATTTGCACCCCCTAATTGATTTTCCATTTTCATATATTTTTTCTATTTTTGTAGGGCCCCTCTTCCATCAATAGGTACTCCTAACGTGTCGACCACACGCCCTAGCATAGCCTTTCCGAAGATCGATTGAATCCTCTTCGAAAAAGTACAAACGGCTGGACGCGAAGCTCCGTTTCCTTTATTTTCGTTGCTTTCCGACCGGATAGGTTTGTGACGTATCTTATGGGAGTAAGATACGCGACTCTCCCAGGCCCACAGTTCCAAGTAAAGAGAAGAGCCCTTGATTGGTAATATAAAAAGAAGAGGTTTCCCCAATCAATAGTCATAATAAGGTCTACCATTTTACCTAAAAACAACTCGGAGCCTAAAGAAGGTTCAGTCTACAAGAAGCTGGCAGAGCTTTAGCCATGTCATTGAATTATATCCATCTATCCTATCTAAACAGTCACCCTATTGTTGTTCGTTTTTCGAATGACGCTAGTGGCCGACGGAGATTTCGTATTAAGTCTTCCCATTTATTCCCAGTAAAGCGTCCCCATCAGAAGAGGCTGCATAAGCAACTGAATCTAAAAAGGAGTAGTCAAGAGAGAGAAGTTTTTTCAATCGGACACCTGCGGCTTTTCTTCAGTTAGCCCAAGACTTTTTCATTCTTTAGTTGGTCCGGGACACCCGAGGGAGAGCTTGCGATTGAATTCCTTCTATGATTTCACATGAGAAACCAGTACGAATATAACCTACATGTCCAAATGAACTATGAGCTAGTGACCGAGGTCTTTCAGAGCTGTGAGGCGATGGATTGAATTTGGCATTTGTCCATCAAACACGGATTTGGTAGCAGAACTCAATTTTCTAAAATTAATTATTTTTAAATCAAATGACGACGATATTGACAAACCGATGACCGATCGATTGACGACAACGAACTCGCGACAACAATAACTACGAACTAACAACGATGACAAATTAACGATAACCCCGAACTGATGATGATGTCAACGAACTAATGATGTCGACAAGCTAACGACGACGAACTAACAATGACGACGAATCGCTAACGATGATTACTGGACGACAAACTAACAATGAGGACGACGACGACGAATTAAAAATAACGATGACGATGGAGAACTAACGACGACCTAACGACGAGCCGATGTTGGATAACGACGAACTAAAGACGAGGATGACGACAAACTAAAAACGAAGATGACAACAATTAAAGACGAAAATGAGGACGACGAACTTACAAATCGTCATGCGGCCCATATGTGAGTGACCTAGTAGAATACTAATAACAGAATGGAAACCAGTTAATTGCATGCTCTCATTGTGGACGATGGAGGAGCCGCATCGTCTTGCAAAATGCAATATGGAATGGAATAAGGAGATTCGGGGGTAAGAGAGAACGTGGAAGAATCAGACACATGGCCGCTGCATTGCATGTGTAATGAAACCACCAGGAATATTGAAAGCCAACAACATAGAGTGAAAAACACAATACGGTGAAGAGCATGCACCAAAAGAAGGACAAACTCAGGCAAGTTTGATAATATATTAAAAAATAAGCTATCATAATAGGAAATTACAGATTTTATTGTATTTATTATAGGTGAAGGTATAATCTATCAAAACAGAAAATTATAGATTTAATTATATTTTTTTTAAAAAAAAGTGATGTTGATACTTTCGTGAAAACAAAAGGGTGAGATATTTCTTGAGAATTAACTTGCTTAGATGATACCTCCCGATAATTTTTTCAATATATAACGTTGAAATTAAATTGAGACTTTACAACTACTCAAAAAGAAAAATATTATATACATATTGAGAAGATGGGAGCAAAATATTTTATCGTTATATAAAGTTTGATAAATTTGTGACTAAATACATATTAAGTTCCATTTTGCATAAAAAAAGAGAGATGAATTGACCTTATATTTTATAAATCCTTAACCTACTTTATTATAACATTATTTAAGCAATTCATATTATTTACATAGAAAAATACAACTGGTAACTAAATATATTTATTTTAAATCACATACAAACTCTAAAACACTTTTGAATTCTATGTTGTGATGATGTTAAACTATTTAAGTAATTGTTATCTTCTAATGATGTTATGATAATGAACAAATATGTAACAATATGAAACAAATATGTACTGTTACTGGAACAGCATGTATGAGATAAAAAAAACATTACAAATTGAATATATTAAATATAGATAATGAATATTGTATCATTATTGTAGGACCAACTAAACTTATTATCAAAATAAACCAAACTTCAATACTAAAAAACTCAAATATAATTTTATTTATATTTTCTAACAATTGTTGTTTCAAGTTCCTATGATAGAGTTTATGCTTTGTGCGTCCCATAATCTTTATATTGTTTTGTTAAATTTGGATGTCTTATACTAATGTTGACACTATTTTCCAATTCAAAAAACTTTTGTTATATAAACAAAATTCTACCTTTCATGTCACATCATTTCACATCACTACTCCTTTTGTTCCCTATAAAATACAATGTTTTTTGTTTTTTTGATCCTTCGAAAATATATGCAACACATGTAATTTGATAAGTTTTTATTAAAAAAATATAAATCATTATCGTATATTCTTTTAATTTCTCTCACAACTATTACTGTAAACGTCACTATCATCACAAAAATATTGATTTTATTATCAAATCAATCAAAATTCAACTCATGACTAAAGCTCCGTGACGGATCAAACTGGTGCATTTAATTTGGGACGATCGGAGTATCATTTTTCTCTCTATTTTCACACTTTCTATCACAATGATAATTTAGTAAACTAACCAAAATTTAATATTTTTCTAATACCTTGTGTCAATTCAATATATTGCAAAAATTAGATATTTTTACCTAAACATATAAAAACTTGAAAAAAATATCAAAAAGATACATAAAGAATCTAAATTTCAAAAACATATAATCCATCCATCTCATTTAAATCTCTAAGCCTATTCTCAAACCTACCTCATCCCCTTAAATCATCTAATCATCATCGAAATCTTGTCCGAATACGACCACTGCCGTCACAATCTTGTTGGAATCCGGCTGCTTTCGTCTAACTCTTGTCGGAATCCGACCACCTCGTCGGAGACGTTGTCGGAATCCAACCATCTCGTTGGAGACTTTATCGGAATCCGACCAACTCATCGAAATCCCAAAACAGACATCTATATTGTACCATAGAGCGCCTGTGATCACTCGTTGGAGACGTTGTCGGAATCCGACTATCTCGCCGGAATCCCAAAAACAGAGCACATGTACTATAGCACAGAGCGTCTGTACTGTAGCACAGAGCGCCTGAAGAGAAAAAAAAGCTCCTGAAGAAAAAGAAAATAGAGCGACACTTTACTCAGGCTTTCTGTTTCGAAACAGAGCGTCACTTTACTCAGATGCTCTGTGTTTTTTTTTTTTTTTTTTTTTTTCAGAAACAGAGCGCCAGTTGGGCATCCTTGTGACTAATCAATGAAAGCCATAATCCATCACCGCTACCCCAAAAACTGCTAGCAATCCAAACACCACATCGTCTCTTTCCCCTCTTCTCCATCACCGTCGCCACCACTTCCACCACCATTGTCACATTTCTCTTTAATCTCCTCTCTCCTCTCCTCCTCCACCTCTATAGCTGTCGTCTTCGCCCCATCCTCTCCACCATCACCATTACCTCACCCTCACCCTCACCTTCACAAATCTAATCCATCCCAGAGATAGTGTTCTCGGACACCAGAGTTATCGCATTCACGTCGTCAACGACTCCAACAACCTCTATTTCAAGTTCGTCAGCATCGTTAGATCCGCATCAGCCATAGTCATGCGTCGAAAATGAAGCGATCTCAACCTAGAAAACGAATCCAGAATACCGATCCACGACATCACCTATCCGTCCCCAATTCTTGGGAATCAAATTAAACATTGCGATACGGTCTGGCGCATCCAGTCCTAATCCTAACTGATCAAAATCAAAATAAGAAACGTCGAATCGAATCAAAGAGAGCCATATACTGAGATCGCAGAGAGATTAAAGGATCGAAAATGATCGCAAGAATACAGGGAGAGTGAGGAGGAAAAGAATGAGGGGGAAAGAGGAGGAAGGAGAGAGAGAGGAGATAATAGGTTGAAATTGTATGTTTTGAGAAATATGTTTTCGTGTGTATGTTTTTAGGATTAATTTTGAAAAGATGTAGTTTTAGGTAATTTTCTGCAAAAATTATGGACTGAGGAAATATTTGACTAACCACAAATCGTATTTTGTTGTTATAATGATTTAATCTTTAATATATGTCAACCTAATGGTTAAAGAAGTCAATAAAATGCGATTTACAATAGATGTGACAATTGAGATGTTTCTCCGCTCCACATCTCAAATATATCAAATTAAGACTTTCATTAGAGTGTGGTCTGTTTCTTTTTATACTTACCGGATATGTCAGATCTCTGTCATACAAATATTATCTTTAACATATAATTATAAATATTATTATAAACCAATAATTTAAAATTAAAAAATATTAAAATATCATCTTAACGAATTAGTAATTATAATATTGACATGTAAAAATTGATGCATCTTTTATAAAACCGCAACCCACAGATTTGTCCAAAGGGATGGATATAGAGTCTGATCAATGAACAGATTCGTCCCAACAGGGTCAAAGCATGCCATCGGATTCATACACACGATCAATGAAGACCAATATATAGCGAGTCATTCCCACAGCGAGCAGCCCATCAACGCAGGGCGATGGGGCTTGGTCTCCGCTGCCATCGTCACGAGATCCACAGGAACCAATGACGAAGCTAGAGAAAACAACAGGCTGAAGAATCTAAATAAATACTCGTAGTTGCTCAATAACGTGTCGCTATTGGTACCTGGTTTATCTCGACTAGCGTCTTAAGCCAAACAACTGATAAAGATGGTGGTTCTCAGCCGAAGAAGTTCTTGTAGATATCACACTTTGTAAAGGCACATGGAGGGCTCATGGCTGTTTTATTATGCTAGTCTAGGATTGTGAATAACTCAGTACTTCAATACGTAGAATCCTCACATAATGATACCATAACTTATATATGTGACATCTTATGCGCAAGGAGAACTTCACATCCATAAGGGTACCAATCTAGCAAGATTGGCGGTCGACGATCCATCATCACTAGTAGCAGCCAAAGCGGCCTGTCTGATCCCCTTGCACTTGTCCTTCACCGCGCTTCCTTTCTGCGAGTCCATCAACACACTGATCGCCCTCGCCAACTCGTCTGCACTGACCAATCTGTCCTCCCCCGCCTCAACCGGCACCGCCAACCCCATGTCGTCCGCCACCAATGCTGCCTTATTCACGTGCTGCTCGGCATACAACGGCCACGCCACCATGGGCTTCCCGGCCACCACGGCTTCCAACACCGAGTTCCACCCACAGTGAGTCACGAACCCGCCCACGGAGTCGTGATTCAGCACCTCCACCTGTGGAACCCACCCAACAACCAGACCCCTGCCCTTGGTCTGTCCGCGAACCCTTTCAATCCTACATCGGATTCTTGGCTCTTTTTGAATGCCCATAAGAACCTTTTCCCGCTTTTTTCGAGGCCATATTCCATTTCCCTTATCTGAGTCCACTCGAACGATCCCCTGCTCCCGAAACACATGAATACGACGCTCTCAGTCGGCTGCAAGTCAAGCCATCTCAAGCACTCGTGCCTTGGCTTGGAACCATCCTCGTCTCCACTGCTCCCTGTGATCAACGGCCCGATGTTGTATATTGAAGGAGTGGGGGATCCAGGGACGCATGATCCGCCCTTAATAGCCACCATTGCGACAGGCTCGAGCTCATCGAATGTGTTCACAATTATTCCATCCGATTTGGGAAGTTGTTCTGAGAAGTGGATCATGTTGTGGTAAGCAGGGTCATTTCGATTCAGGAGAGGTTCTGGCATGTAGGTGGCCGGGATCGGGGGCAAACCAGGGAACTTGAGGACAGTGTCAGTCATGTCCTTGAACGATTTGGTTTCAACCATTTGCCGATGGATCGTGGGCATGTGGAGGTACATAGCAAGGGCAACCGCACCAGAGGTGAAAAAATAGTACGTCGGAAACTTCAGCCCGCTGCTAGAGTTGTTCAATGCCGTGAGGGCGGAGGTGCAAAAGAAGTCGACGATGAAAGACTTGATCGTGCTCGTTTGGGCGATCTCATTGAGACACCGGATCACGTGGGGGACGTTTAGTCGGAGGAAGTCAGACAGTATCGTGATGAGGCTACGTGTAGGGGCAGTGTCAACTAGGACGTGAGGCAAGCGGAGGAACGAGAGGGACGTGTTGGTCCTCGAGCTGCTAGCAATAAAGGCGTCGATGTTTGGGTGATCTAGGAAGCCGTGAGTGAGGAGGACAACAATGGAGAAGCGGCCGTTGTATCTACCGTGAATGAGGTTTCCGAGCTCGACCATTGAGCTCATGTGGCCGACGCCCGGACATGGGTATAGAACTATCGTGCCGGCAGACATGTTTGAAGCAAAAACCAAATAAAGTTCGAAGGAAGTATTGAAGTGTATTAAGTGATGAGGACTGATTCGAGACATGTAAGTACAAAATGGTAGGAGGTGAAAGCTAGACAAGATTCACGTGTGAAGTGAAGAGAAATAGACAGACAACCAACTAGTTTTGCCCTTATCATGGAACATCTGTCAAGATTAGTCTACTTGACTGAAAACTTTAGGCAAAAACAATTTTTCGAACAATATATGGACATACTGACATGCATACAGAAACACAGGCTGAGGAGGTAGCTAGATGTTACGGGGACAGATTCTCGTTATCCGTGCGACACTCCATTGATTGAGTTCAGGCTTATTCGTCATCCAAAAATGATGTTTGAGAACGCAAGAAAGTTTAAATTTGAAAATAAACTTGTATTGAGAACAATTAAGAGCTTACAAAGGTTTGAGAGTTTACAAGAATGAGATGAGTTGGATGTCTTGGGATGGGATCAGATGGCAAATGAGCCTTACATCCCTTTATATACATCTTCATGAAGAGTTGTAGACTTGTCATCTACACTCTTCCATATCCTTTTCCTCCTAAGAATATACAAAAGTCCTCTACACTCTTCCCCTAAGATATTTACATAGAATTCTCTACAGAACTCTTCCTAACTCTAGAAAATTCTAAAAAATTCCGGAGAACCCTAGAAAAGTATGAAAATTGTCTAGAAAAATATGAAGAACTCTAGACAATTTCTCAAGAAGAACTCCATAAATTATACTCCTCCACCTATGTCGCGGACGTCCTTGTCGCGACGCACTTTCATGACTCGATCTTTTCCTTGAGTCGTCTCGAGAAGCCTTCGAGCACCCATTTTACCGTCTTGATTGGAGTTCCTTCCCGTGTTCCTTCGGCAAGACTTGTGAGATTTTTTTTGGCATCTCTTTTTCCATGTGAGAGATCGCACCTCTCCTCAAGTGAGTATGTTCCTCACTTTTGATTCCCTTAAAGAGTTGCATGGTTGCGACCATCTTTACTTGAGCCTTTTTTGCTCGTCGTATCATCGGGACCACGCAAACTCCACCGTCTTTCATTATGTGCAAGACATTAGCGAAAGAGATTGGTATCGCTTTCATACCCTCGATGAAGTCGATGCCAAGCACCAAAGGATAGTCGTCTATGGGAACGACCGTGAGATCCACTAATCCCTTCCAATCGCCAATGCGAAGCCGCACGCCACGGGACACGCCATCGATTGGTTCGCCCTTCGAGTTCACGGCCTTGAGCATGCCTTGCTCTTTGTCGACTCGAAGTCCAAGTCGTTTTATCTTTCCCCGCGAGATAATGCTATGAGTTGCCCCGGTATCAACCAAGACATGAGTTGTGTACGATCCGATCACCGCATCGACGTACATCAACCCTTTCGATGAAGACTTCTCCTCCGTGGTGTTCACCACGTTAAGAATCCTCAAAGATCTCATCTACTGCACGGGTTCCTCCTTCACCCGAGCAACTATAGCCGTGAGAGCGTTCTTCTTCGGACACTCCCGAATTAAGTAAGGGCCATCGCATAAGAAGCATTTTACCTCGCCCTTGCACTTCACCGCGTCCTTGGATGTGCTTTTTTTTTTTTCATCCTCTTTGCTCTTCTTTTTTCGAGTTACTCTTGCTAGCGAAACTCAAAGTCGCTTGATCCTTTCGTGACTTTCTCCTCCACCTCTCTCGGAATCACTCTTCGACTCCCTACCCCTTGGAGGGAGTCAAGATTAGTCTACTTGACTGAAAACTTTAGGCAAAAACAATTTTTCGAACAATATATGGACATACTGACATGCATACAGAAACACAAGCAGCTAGGTGTCATGGGGATAGATTCTCGCTATCCGTACGACACTCAAACTACTCACTCTTTCGCTTGAATTCAGCCTTACTCGTCACCCAAAAATGATGTTTGAGAACGCAAGAGAGTTTGGACTTGGAAACAAACTTGTATAGAGAACACTTGAGAGCTTACAAACCTTTGAGAGTTTACAAGAACAGGATTAGTTGGATGTCTTGGGATGAGATCATATGACAAATGAACCTTGCATCTCTTTATATACATCTTCATGGAGAGTTCAAAACTTGTCATCTAAACTCTTCCATATCCTTTTCCTCCTAAGAATATATAAGCATCCTCTAGACTCTTCCTGTAACGCCCCGAAATCCGGAATGCCCGACACGTGACGTTATGCCGTCATAGACCTAGTCCATGACAAGGCTAAACAAACCAAACGGGTTTTATAGGTACAGAAGTTAAGGAAACTACCTAGACGATACAAATCATAAATTCAAATAATGATATGTATTCCCGAAAACATTATAATGTCTCATTGCTTAGAAGTGATTTTCAACGAGTATTCGTTACATCTTGGACAATGAGATATGTATCTATATGCACGAAGTCTCACTCTAATGCTTCAACATCGCTTGATGGTGAATCTGCAAATAAAACACATAACCATGAGCTAAAAGCTCAGCA
>JAOVYX010001499.1:0-12599 GCA_035668315.1 Drosera spatulata | reverse complement strand
CAATTCTGGGGATGTCATGGCTAGAAAGATATAGGGCTACCATAGATTGTGACAAGAAGGTAGTTCGAGTCACTAGTGCTAGGGATGGAAAGCTTGTCTGTCATAGGGAAGGATCGAAACCTGAAGTGACAATCGTATCTACTTTGACGGCGAGCAAGCTTCTGAGGAAGGGTTGCCTGGGGCGTAGAGGTCCCTGCCGTGGAAGAGAAAGGGGTGTCAGAAATCCCAATTGTGTGTGAATACTCTGACGTCTTCCCGGATTAAATTTCGGGAATACCACCCAATAGAGAAGCTGACTTCTCTATTGAACTAAAAACCAGATGCAAACCATATATCCAAGGCAGCTTACCATATGACGCCGGCAGAGTTGAAGGAATTAAAGACTCAGTTGGAGGATTTGCTCTAGAAGGGGTACATCCGACCAAGTGTTTCACCTTGGGGCGCACCTATGCTTTTTGTCAAGAAGAAAGACGGGAGCATGAGGTTGTGCATAGATTACCGGGAGTTGAACAAAATCACCATAAAAAATCGGTATCCGCTGCCACGTATTGATGATCTCTTTGATCAGTTGCAAGGGGAAAAGGTTTACTCCAAGATAGACCTACGCTTCCCAGCAACTGTTGGTCAAACGGAACGTACAATACAGACTCTGGAAGATATGTTACGAGCGTGTGCTCTCGATTTTCAAGTCTCTTGGGATCACCATTTGTCGTTGGTCGAGTTTACATACAACAATCTCTACCATTCCAATATTGATATGGCGCCATTTGAAGCATTATACGGCCGAAAGTATAGAACATCGGCGTATTGGAATGACATTCAAGCTGTGGTTCAACTAGGACCAGAAATGATTCAAGAACTAGCTGACAAAGTGAAGCTGATTCAAGGGAGGATGAAAACGGCTCAAGATCGACAGAAGAGCTACGCCGATGTAAGGTGCAGGCCTTTGGAATTTTAGGTCGGTGATCATGTTTTTTGAAAATATCACCAACCAAAGGTGTTATTCGTTTCGGCAGGAAGGGAAAGTTCAGTCCTCGGTACATTGGGCCATTTGAAATTCTTGAAAGGGTTGGTGCAGTAGCGTATCAATTAGCTTTGTATGCGGATCTGTCTACTGTGGATAATGTGTTTCATGTGTTGATGCTTCGTAAGTATGTACCGGACCCGAGCCATATAATCCAGTGTGATCCCGTGCAACTGACTGAGACGATGACATACGAGGAACGTCCTCAAGAAATTCTTGATCGTCGCTTCAAGATATTGAAGAATAAAACAATAGAATTAGTGAAAATGCTCTGGGAAAATCATCTGACTTCAGAGGCAACTTGGAAAGTTGAAGAAACCATGCGAGAGCACTACCCATACTTGTTTAGTTCCTAGAGCTCTCGGCTCGTGTTTCGGGGACGAAACATCTTAAGGTGGGGAGGATGTAAAGCCCCAGAAAATTAGGATCAAATAAATATTAATGAATATATAAAAAATTATGATCAAATAATAATTGTAATTGAAAAACGTAGCGAGAATACGTATTTCCTGCTTATATAATAAATTAAAAGAGAGAAACGAATCTCATTTCAAAGTTTTGAGACGTAACGTTACGTTCATAACATTAAAATTTATGACGAAATTGGGATAATTTTTGTCAAGGAAAAATTTAGAAAATTATATGTTAGTTAATAACATGATTTTCCGAGCGTGGTGGTAAAATTTGAACGAAGGCTGTGGGAAATGTGGGATTAACTGGTCTTGCGATTGAACGGAACCGGGATGTTTTTTTTTTTTATTTGAATTATCCCA
This sequence comes from Drosera spatulata, assembly GCA_035668315.1. NCBI lineage: Eukaryota > Viridiplantae > Streptophyta > Magnoliopsida > Caryophyllales > Droseraceae > Drosera > Drosera spatulata. The sequence goes on along the minus strand of JAOVYX010001499.1, from coordinate 10,802 downwards.
CCAATTCCCTTCCCCTCTTTTTTCCTTCCACTCACCACTTCTTTACTCCCCGCTTAACTCTTCCACGAAGCCCGCTACTCCCTTCCACCCACTCCACCACCAAGCCCACTACTTTCTTCCACCCACTCCACTACCCATCCTCATCACCAAGGCCATCAGCATATCTCCCTCACTCTCCTCTTCACTTCACTCTCTTCTTCCTCTTGTTCTCTTCATTATCTTGCTTTCTTCCATTGTTTTTTTGGCTCAAATAACACAGCAAGGCGATAGAGAAGGCAAGGATGCAGGGAGGATCAGCATTAGAGGAAGGAGAATAGATCGAGAGAGGGGGACACGAGCCACAAAACAAGGAAGAGTGAAGTCGAGCTAATCACATCAAAGGAAAGCAAAACAAAATCAAATCCGTTTCAACAAGAGGATGAGCTTTGTCTTCTCTGTTCATAACCTCTAACTGATCATATGTGATCAAAAAACAAGGAAAATAACAAGAAAAATAGGCCACGGACAAAGAAACGTGATATTTGGACCAAATGTTTAGATTCCTGATTTGGATGACGATGCATGTTAATATACTAGTTGTATATTAACGCGTGATGAGTAGTTTTGCCCTGTGCGTTGTGTTATGTTGTGCTGTGTTATGTTTGCATTTCCATGTTATTGTATGATGGTGTGGTAACGCTTATAACTTATCACAGTTCATGATAACCTAACCCAGATAGTCCTAATGGTAGGGTTTGGGTAGTTTTTTCTCCGTTAACCCTGTAAGTTATATGAATGTGATAAAGATAAGGAAAAAATTAGAAAATTATATGTTAGTTAATAACATGATTTTTCGAGCGTGGTGGTAAAATTTGAGCGAAGACTGTGGGAAATGTGGGATTAACTGGTCTTACGGTTAAATGGAACGGGGATGTTTTTTTTTTTTTTTTGAATTACCCCACCAATTCCCTTTCCCTCTTTTTTCCTTCCACTCACCACTTCTTTACTCCCCGCCTAACTCTTCCACCAAGCCCGCTACTCCCGTCCATCCGCTCCACCACCAAGCCCACTACTTTCTTCCACCCACTCCACCACCCATCCTTATCACCAAGGCCATCAACATATCTCCCTCACTCTCCTCTGCACTTCACTCTCTTCTTCCTCTTGTTCTCTTCATTATCTTGCTTTCTTCCATTGTTTCTTTGTTTTTTTTTGGCTCATGTAACACAGCAAGGTGATAGAGAAGGCAAGGACACAGGGTGGATCATCATTAGAAGAAGGAGAATAGACCGAGAGAGGGGGACACAAGCCACAAAAGAAGGAAGAGAGAAGTCGAGCTAATCACGTCAAAGGAAAGAAAAACATGCTCAAACCCGTTTTAACAAGAGGGTGAGCTTTGTCTTCTCTGTTCATAACTTCTAACTGATCATATGTGATAAAAAAAACAAGAAAAATAACAAGAAAAACAGGCCACGGACAGAGAAATGTGATATTTGAACCAAATGACGAGTTATGCTCGTAAGACCCGAGACCTAAGGTTTTACGCATCAAACAAGCCCAAAATTGAAAAAAATGACAAGAACTAAGTAAATGTTATGTTTATGAAGTTTTAGATCATTTGGGATTGAATTGGTTGGGTAAAACGCAAAAATTAACAAACCAGCCAGAGGCATTTCTGGACAGCTTTGACGTTCGACATTAGAATGCATTTTTACCCCAGTTAGAGCCTGATTTAGTAAACGAGTCTTGAAACAAAGTTGTAGAGGACTTCTTGTCATTTACAATGAGTCTAGGATCACTCAATTGTGTTAAGAAACGAGAAAGTTATTTGTGTTTAAAGTTAACACAGGAAACCAGAATTCTGGCACCATCTGAATTCTGGTAGAAGGCTCACAGGTGTGAGCCTCCGTACCTCACGCTCGTGACCTATCTTGAACAGTCTATGAAAGGTTTTTCAATGTATTTTATACGTCGTATCTATCCATATACATAGTATGACTGTTAAGATACAGCATTTGGATAAGAAAACATGGAAAAATTATGTAATTAATCGTACGTAGAGCCAAAACGGATTTAGTTTGAATAAAAATACGCGTTTGATTGTATAAAAGGCCAAGAATACAATGTTTGAATAAAAGTACATAGTAGTTTATGTATTTGTACGATATACATAAATACTTGGAAATAACGGAATGTACGTAAGAATACGTAATGACGTAGTAGACGTATTTATGGACGTATAATACATATGAATACGTAGAAATAACGAAATATGTGAAAGAAATATGTAATAACGAACGTATCATACTTATACTGTGCAGGAATTGAGACATAAACTATTTTTCCTTTAGTATAACGTAAACAACTCGAGTCTCACATAACAAGGTAACGTTTAGATTCCTGATTTGGAAGGCAATACATGTTAATATACTAATTGTATATTAACGCGTGATGGATAGTTTTTTCCTATGCGGTGTGTTATGTTTGCATTTCCGTGTTATTGTATGATGGTGTGGTAGCACTTGTAGCTTATCGCAGTTCATGATATCCTAACCCTGATAGTCCTAATGCTAGGGTTTGGGTAGGTTTTTCTCCGTTAACCCTGTACGTTATATGAATTTGATAAAGACAAGTGCTAGGTTTACAAGGTTTGGCACACAATAATGAACAAATGGTTAGGGTTAATACAGGCTAATCCTATAAATGATGTCATGTTTAAGATGAACATGCAAAATAGGAATGAATTCATGAGAGATGTGGTTAAACTCCGAGTTTGTTAATCGTACTGAATTGTTACACTATGACTTGGGGAAGATGTCAGGTTAAACTGTACAGGGATGAGTAGTTACGATTAATCATCTTATACGCGTAGACAACCCTGTGAGGGGTTGAAAAGATTTTCATCTTTTCAGGTGCAAGACTTGAGGAAGGATTTTGATTATGCTATGATCCTGTTTGTAATATTAATGCTTGGGACAACATTTCTAAGTTTCTACGGCTTTAATATATAATAAATAAGTAAACTTGTGGATCTAGTGTATTTCCATTTGGATTTATTCTAACCAAGTTAAGTTAGATGGCCTGGTTAAGGTTTGTGGGATCTTAGCGGCGGTAACGCCACTTGGGTTTTCAGCAAAGGACATAAAAATCGGGGTGTTACAACGACCTTGCATCCCGTTTTCTGTGGTAGGGCCACTCCATCGTACTCTTCATTATTGGGAATTTCATACCTAAAAAACGAGGCTCACCACCTTTCCTTTCTCCTCTTGGCACCCACCTGTACCGACGAGTCATCCTAGATGATGCTCTACCACCTTCAGTCCTCTCTGTCATCCACTGATATTTGCCACCTGCACTTCTCGTGCTACATAAGCCCTTCGCAGTCCGCACCTCTCGTGCTCTATGTCTCATACGTAATCTAGACTCCGTAACCTCGGCTTCACCAAATCCGATAGCCTCCTGATAGACTGACTAGGACTACATCATCTGTACGCGAACCCCCTAAGATTGTGTCATCTGATCCATCCCTCGGCATCTTGACACTCCAGTGTTGGTTTCTGTCTCGCTTCTTATACAACTGTCCTCAAAGCATTGTTTCCTCAATTGCGTTCATTACAACCGCGTCCCAATCAATCTAAACTGCTTGTCAACCTTCTGAGCCTTCATCCCGACCACGACGCCTCTATATACCCTCATCACTCCATTCTTCATAGATATCCTGCAACACATGGAATATAATGCATAAACTGAGATTAGATTTTTACTCATATTACGAACAAATCTAACACCTCCTAAAGTACGAACAATTCCATCAAACATCTTAATCTTGACTATACCTATTCCAAGGATCTTGTATCTCTCACCATTACCCATCCGTATGGCAAGTTCAATACTGGGTACAAGTTCGTGAAAAAGATCTCTACGCCGTAAATAAGAAAATAATATCCTGAATCAACATACCAATAAGAATCAATACCTTTTCCTGTCATAGAACCTTTCTGGAGACCCGATGAATCTGAGATCATGTAGAGCTCTCCATCTTCGCTGTCGTGGTTCCCTTCTTTCACATTCACAGAACTTGACTTTCTTCATTTATTCATGTTCTCCGGATACTCCATCGCGTAATGTCCCAACTTATGGCATTTATAGCACTCTACATGAGACTTATCTTTCATCTTCCTCTTGGACTTGGAACTCGCTACTAAGCCTTCAGCTTCATTAATCGGAATTGGATTCAACTTACTTGCATCAAGCACGACGGAAAACACATCCTCAACCTTCAAATTGTCTCTTTCGACAAGTAAGGTTGTCTTGAGCGTAGCATAGGAACTAGGAAGTGACTTCAATAAGATCAAAGCTTGTTCTTTCGGATCTACATTCACTTTTAAACTGGTTAATTGAGTCACCAACCTGTTGAACTTGCAATGTGATTGTTCAAATCTGCTCCTTCCTTCATCTTTACATCAAACTGGTCTATCTTCAAGAAGAGCTTCTTTGACAACGATATGGACATTTAGATCGACTTCAGTTTCTCCCAGAGCACCTCAGGAGAAGTTTCCATCAAAACTTGGTATTTCACCTTTGACGCGAGACTCAAGCGAATGGTAGCTATCGTCTTCTCTTCCACTCTTCCCAATCTTCCTCCTTCATGTCAACGGGTTTTTTGCCTTTAAGTGCCTTCAATAGTCCCTGCTGGACTAAGTTATCATTGATCGTACTCTATCAAATACTGAAGTTCGTCTTCCCATCGAATGACTCGATCTCAAACTTCATTGTATTCACCATCTTCTTGTCCGTGTAACACACCAACTCCGAAAGGTTCCATCTTTATTAAAGATCCAATTTTTATCACAAAAGATCCAATCTTTCCTTCAAAGATCTGAACTTTTCTCTGCATGATGCTACCTGGGGCTCTGATACCACTTGTACGTATTCGACCTGAATTCAACCCGAGAATCCGACGGATCTGAACACCACAATCAAGCAACGATCAATACGAACAAGAAACAAAGCAACAACACGCAAGATTTAACATAGGAAAAACCTTATCGTTGGAAGAAAGAATCCCACAAGAAACCTGAATCACATGATTACAACTGTCGAAGTTAATTATTAGGTTTACCAAGTTTGGCTTATTTAGGTTATGGGCCTATTAGGTTAAACCTATAACTATGTAGATACTCTCATCAATTTTAAAATTAATCTCTTTTTTCTTCGTTACATTGTACCAGAAAAAACCATCATGAGTTCGATCCTTGCCTCCCGCATTTATTTCCACCTATGTGATTTATTTATATGGACCTTACATAGCAGTCGGTATGGGTTGGACCAGTGCTGTCCATGCTTCATACCCCAGTGGGCCTTCGTATGAGGGGAGTGTTAGATATACATTACTAGAACCTTCTATTATCAGTTCGGACTTTGAGTAGAGTTGGTTCCTCGACATGGTATCACCCGTGTTGAAAAATATGTCTTCATTGGTTACTCTCGTATGCAAAAAGGTTATGTCTATTATAGTCCTACTCGTCGACGTGAGTATGCTGCTACTGATGTGACATTCTTTGAGGATCGGCCATACTTTGGAGATGTTTCCGTATCGGGTTCTCTTCAGACATCGTTATTAAAGGTGTCTTTATCGGTGACAACCACACTACCATCTGACTCTTTGAGGACTTCACCCAAAACTGAGCCCTCTACACCGGCTCCTCTTCAGGTATATACTCGTGGTCCTCGAGCTATTCGATGTCCTTCCACTCCAGTTGATGATTCTCGACCACCACCGTAGGCATCCACTTTCGATCCTCTCCGGCCTTCGACTTCTGTTGATTCTCCCATTGCCCATCATACTCGATCTCGGTATGCTCTTTCCATTTTTGTGTCTTATCAAACCTTATCACCACCGTTGTCTGCCTTTGTGCCTTTCCTTGCATTGGTACATGTGCCACGTAGTGTGTAGGAGGCCTTGGCTCATCCGAGTTGGGCTCATGCTATGAAAGAGGAGATGGAAGCCTTATATCGCAATAAGACTTGGGATCTAGTGGCGTTGTCTCGGGGGAAACAAGTGGTTGGGTGCTGTTGGGTGTTCGATGTCAAGTATCTTCCGGATGGTTCAGTTGAGCGCTTAAAGACGCGTCTTGTTACGAAAGGCTACACACAAAATTATGGTATTGACTACGATGAGACCTTTTCTCCGGTTGTCAAGATTCTTCCATCCGTATTCTTATTTCCTTAGCAGCCCGATTATATTGGCCTCTTTATCAGTTCGATGTTAAGAATGCCTTTATGAATAGTGTTCTTCACGAGGAGGTATATATGGAGCAACCATTAAGGTTCGTTGCTCAGCTGGAGAAGGTGTGTCGTCTACGTAAAGCTCTATATGTACTTAAACAATCTTCCGATGCTTAGTTTGGTCGATTTAATGATGCAGTTGTTGGGTTTGGTATGAAGAGGTGCAGTGTGAATCACTCAGTATTCAGTATGTCTTCTCTTGTGGGTTGTCTCCTCTCCTACTATGTCCAAGCTTTATTTATAAAATGCAACTGTGAATCCATCCGCACCTGGAGCTTTATCAACCTCAATATCCCACAAGGCTTCCTTGACGTCATGTGCATCAAACTCTTGCATAATGAGCTTTTTTAGACTTTTAGAAAGAACTGAGCCTTCACATAATATCGCCGCTGCATCTAATTGGAGCTGGTAACCATCATTCTCCCCTAGCAGCTGTTTAAAATACATTAAGAAAGCTTGTTTGATCTGGTTCTTGTCATTCACTCATTTCCCTTCCTTATCCTTAATGCTTTAGCTTTTCTGCACTTCAAGATACTATAAAAGTACCTCGTAGTTCTATCCATAGCACCAAACCACTGCTCTTTAGGTAACTATCTGAGGTATTCTTACTCTCTAAGAAACATTTCCCTATAGACAGCTTCCTTCATATTTCTTCAATTCTCCTCAGACCGAGACCGACAGCTTCTTAAAATCTCTTGCAAAGAATACAATTTACTCTTAGCAATCAGAACTCTCATGCTAATATATGAAAAGCTACTATGGTGTAATTCTTTGAGCCCTTTTCGTAGCTTCTTCCCCTTTTGAACAACCTGATACATGCTAGTACCTTGAACAGGTTCTGTTAGCCCTCCAAGACAACCCTCCTAAATTTTGAATGTCTGTACCAGTAGTTCAAGAAACGAAATGGATACCTCTTATGGTCATCTTTACTCAAGGTCACTACCATGGGGGAATGATCGGATATGCCAACTTCAAGGGAAAAACTAGCTGCTTCATATTCATCCAGCCATCTCTCATCTATCAACACTGTATCTACCTTGATCCTCATCCAGCTACAAGAATGCTAATTGCTATACCAAGTATGAAAATAATCACTAGCTCTCATATCCTCCAAGCAACAAATCTGCAAGTAGTTTAGCATTTCATCACAAGGCTATACGCATTGAAGTCTCCCATCATCAACCAAAGCCAACAACACTAAGCACGAGACTTCATCAACTCATCCCAAAGCTTACATCTTTGTATCCTTTTATTCCAAGGATAAACAAACGACACCATAGCTTCAAAGGAACCATCAAAAGTTTTACCTACAACATGTACCACCTGATCCATTCCAGACAAATATTTGACTTGAAACAGCCCTTTATCCCGGCAATTCCATATTCTCCCCTTACTAACAAAGTAGTAATTATTCACAACCCTTAGTCCTTAAAACAAGAAGAAGATATTTTATGAAAGAACCCCTGCTTTGACCCTGGTCTCGAAAATACTTAACAGCTTAATTCTATATTTCTTTATTAACTGCTTGATTGCCAACTGCTTCTCAAGCTTATTCATTCCCCCTAATCTTCCATGCTGCTATCATGTCCCCTTTATCCTTCTTAAAGGAGGAGAAAGGATAATGTTAATAATCTTCTCATTCACCAAACTACCATTCATCACATTGTTATTTTCACACACTAATAATACTTTAGCACCAGCAGCCTACTTCGAAAGTAAAATACTATCCTTATCCTTCTTTTTTGCACATTGTTCACTCCTTCTCCTGCATACCCTGAGAATTTATCAGAAACCACCATCTTCACAACAGCCTGTACTTCATCCTTTGATTCATTACTAGTAGTCCCCATCACAGCTTGCTTGAGAACCTATATCTTCTGGCTCTTTCGCTTATATCTACATTCCTCTCTCAAATGTCCCCATTTACCACAGGTAAGACAACGTATTAGCATCCATTCATAGACTATCTTTTGTTGTATTGGTTTATCATCTGGCCCTTTAAAAGCTATCGATTCAACCAACTCGTTTTTGGTATGCAATTTTACAAGAACTCGAGGATAGGATATCCTACCCTTGACAGCAGTATGTTGATCCGTGAATAAAGAAGTCCCAACACTATTGACAATCTTCTCCAGAGCTTTCTTTCCCCAGAATTGAAGATCCAACCCAAGGACCTGAACCCATGTAGGCACCTTCTCCAGCAGGTCTTCATCTAACTTAAAGTTGAGTTTCCATTGTCTATGCACCAGAGGCTTTGAACTGAAGGATCGGTTTCTACTTTCAACCTTCTCCAAATCCTGCTTATCGACGAATTTGAAGATATAGTAACCTTCTTTGTGTGGTAGAATCTCAGGGCAAATAATCCCCATGTAATGCTATTCAACAAAACCCTTCATTGCCCCAAACGGAACTCGATCACCATTAACATATCCAATCAATGCACAGTCCTAATACCAACGTTCATCTACCATATCGAAATCATCAACTCGTCGTCCCCTGTTTTCACAAATTCCAATTGCATTCTATTAGACTTACTACAATTCGATACGATTCCCATCTCGTCTTGATCAACATCATTCTTATTATACACCAGCCTCGACTTTAGTGAGACGGGCACCACAAGGCAGAAGTCACACATGAAGAGTGAACACAGAAGAAGTCAGTTCTGTCCTACGGGCTACGGACCTACCCCATCCCTTATGGGGACCAAGAGAGATTTCCCTCATCGACGTCTGCTTACTCAACCCTATGGTCTCCTTGCCACCCATCAAAAATAAATTCTTTGTCTGCATCTACTTATCCATCGTGAAATTCGATATCTCTATTAGGACATCAGTATGAGCTTTCACATCTCATTTTCCTAACTTCAATGCCAAAACCCTAGGTTGTTCGTCTTCAAATCAAGTTTGAGTACCATGACTTGTCATCTTCTTAGATCGTCCTCTCTTGCCCATAATCAGATTGGTACTGAAAATGAGATCCCCCGTCGTCGGTGCAAGACCTAGCTCCCAACCGTCTAATCTAGAACATTACAAATTCAGGTAACTTTATATATAGGAGAAGTTGAGACAACTATTTTATATACATATTATATCAACCAAGAGTTTCTTTAGTCCTACCATAGTGTTGAGCAATTCTTTTTTTTGTAACATGAAGGGCTATGTGAATGAGAAACTAGTTACAGTTGACTCCAAGAAGGTAAAGCTCTTACTCGATTAGTAACTAATCGCGGGTAAGGTTTAGCTTCAATAGCTCAATAGTTGCATAACTCCCCAGCTGCATAGCTGCATTCCCAGATCAAAAGCAATAACTGTTTGGCAGTTGAATCAGTATTTATGGAGTGGATTAGCACCATCAGGTTTTATCTACTATATACGCGTACGCATGGTTCACTTCGTTCACTACGTTCACTTCAGTCACATTCCTTCGGGGCGTTCCTTACATGAACGAAAAAAATAAAAAAAAAATAAAATCTATAACTTTCTCTCAATCTTATCATCAATATAATTATCAATCATCAATATCAATATCAATCAATATATATTACAAATCAACAAAGTTGCATGCGTTCCATGATATTCAATTTGCATGGAATGACATGGCATCTTTGTAACTCGGTAGATTTCGAAAGGATATCATAGGCATTTCATTTTTAAGCATTCATTTCTAGGTGGACGGCATTTACTGTGCTCGATTTGATTCAACGTAAGTTACAAAATTATTTTCCTTGTTTAACCGTAGGCATCAGGTATTACTTCCTAGATTTAATGTTAAATTTAAAATCTACCACCCATTGAATAGCTCAATTAGTTAAATGCTCCTTATTGCCACAGCCTTTTCATTTTCTCCTTTTACAACCTAGGTTTTTTCACCTTGCTTCCGCGATACCTTACATGTTGATTCCAGGCCTGCTCGTGTCCATTTTCTTATCCTTCCATTATCTTCAATTTTTTATTCCCCGTATGATGTTTGAGGTTCATGAAAATAGGAGAATCGAGATTAGATTGTGAAGGAATAAACCATGAGAATTTCTAAACCGGTACTTTTGTCTCTATGTCCTATTTCAGTCGATTTTATTTGGTGCGTGATAGTCCTCCCTACATATTCATTTGGTGCGCCCTTCATCTCCAATCAACTTTTTGACATGCGATTTTTTTTTATATAAATTCATTTTCTATATCCCTATTTTGAATTAGATAATATCATTTCATTGCCACTCCAAAAAATAAGACTATTCTTTTATCACAACATCCATTTATGCACAACATGGACACACATGAACTAACTATAATTCTAATTCTTTTATCAAAAATAATTCTAACTCTCATCTAGTATATAATTGAGAATGATGGATCACTTGATCCCAAACAATTAACTAAAAAATGCAATTGCGGGGTTTTGATATAGATTACTGTCTAAAGATTATGGCCTTCCGGCATTGCCCAAAGACTATGTATCGAGCAAAAAAAAAAAAAAAAAAAAAAAAAAAAAAAAAAAAAAAAAAAAAAAAAAAAAAAAAAAAAAAAAAAAAAAAA
>JAOVYX010001498.1:0-12600 GCA_035668315.1 Drosera spatulata | reverse complement strand
TGGTGGCCGGAATCAGGTTGGCTAGCATTCTGTCATTCGCTCGTTGTTTTCTATAATGACGATAATAGTGATTTGGGCCGACATACAGAATCACAATAAGTTGTTCGATGCTTCTTAGTTTGAAATAAATTATTTTAGCGTCTCTTCTGTGTCAAAATGAGTGGGAGAGTTACATATCTTCGTCGGGACTAAGATATATCTCGTCTTTATCGGATCTGGCCGAATAGGTGGATTGTTATTTGCATTTTTTTGACATACTCTACTTTCCTGTGTACTCACTATCATGAATATGCCTGCATGGACCATCAAGCACCGTGAAAAACAAACAGCTGATTTCACTATCAAAAGTTGTGGAATCAGAATTCAATTTTGTGAGCCCATCAAGTTGCTTTCAATGTTTGGAAATTCATCAAATTGCTCAATCACACACCCACGAAAAGAACACACTTGACAGAATCATAAGACAAAAAGCTACTACATCAAATGTTTTCAGATTTCAGTCTTCATCATGTTGGTCCATTTTCTGGGGAAACTCGGTGTATTTATAATAAAATTATTTGTGTATACTCATAGTACAGAAAAATCCATGAAAAAGAATTATACAAGACGCTAACTATAGCTATGAATATTCCTGTTAATTGTGGGTTTTGCATTCTGGTGGTAGAACTTTGAACCTGCCCTTGTCCTTGCAATATGAATATATCATCCTAGTGCTCCTTGCCCAATCCAACCCCTGCTTCTGGTTCTGTGACAGTGTAATGAAATCTTGCCCCTCGACGGGATCCAAGCTCGAGGGTGTTCCTCCCTTGGAGCATGTCTCGATGGCGGTACTGTTCGGGTTCAATGTGCAGCCCTGTATCTCCATCTTGCCTAGCAAAGCGACGAAGGGGGCGTATTTGTAGTTAACTGGGTACTTTCCACCATGAGTTGCCCACTCTGATCCATCCCATATTGTAGCATAGATTGATATTGGTTTTGATGGGTATACTGAGGATATGGCTTCTGTGTGCTCCACTTCCCTTATTGGTATATTATCCACCAAAAACCTGCATAAACATACCAAAACTTTCAATCACGTATAAAAATCCCAAGGAAATAATATAATAAGATTTATTGTAACAACTAATACGTTGTTTGTCAGCTATCTAATACAGAACAACAATTTACAATTGGTGCTTACACTATGTGATGATTGTTCCATATAATGGTATACTCGTGGTAGTCTGCTGTCGGGTCGAACCACGTACGGAACTTTTCTTCTCTTCCAGTGCAGACGCTGCCGTTCCCATACATGTTAGTCTGTAGAATCCAATCCTTGTGATTTTGGTGCCCGAGCAACTCGAAGCCAATCTCGTCGTGGTTGTGGGGGGAAAATGTCCGAATTCGACAACTTAATGGTACAGAGGAAAGAAAGTTAAAAGAAAGTGTCAGTTTAAGTCGAACTTATGCCACGAATCTTGGTGATCGAAGTTATATGTCAAATTAATGGGTTATCAAGAGATGAGAACTCACATAGAAGGCTACCACTACACCAGAGGTGTAACCTGGAGGGAGTCTCATAGCGGCACTGAAGAATCCATAGTAATATTTGTTCCTTGAAGCCAATCCTGAACCTGTCAGGATAAAATGATAGTAGTGAAGTGTGTTGGAAAATGTTAAGGCCATTGCACTACCTGTTACCATCTACGAAAATTATTGAGTAACCAACTCTGCCAACGGAAACCAAGGCGGCAACAACATATGCCTCAGGTTCGCTTAGGCAATTCCTAGGCGCTCCCGAGTACGGTACTCTACTTCTTAGATTTTTACATTTGCAGAGTTTTCTATTATCAGTTCGAAGTTTTGATAGAGTTCATTCTACAACACTATTTTTTGCCCATCCGGCCCATGATGGATGATCTTGGGCTGTGCTAGACGGTCCTGGAGGTGGTAAACGTCCTGTGCTGTTATCAGCACCACCGCCGATGTAACGGAGGTCATGTTTATGCATGTACTATTTCCTCGAGGCATTCCACATGGTATTTTGATTACCGCAAAGGTCCCAACTAAACTTAAATAGAGTGACCTATGGTCCAGTTTCGGACCAAACATACCAAACAGGATGAAGAAAAGCATGCTACCTGACACCTTGCTAAGAGCAATATTAACAAGAGACCCGTTGTTATAAGTACGAACATTAGAGGCTCCAAAGAAAACCGAGAACTCTTGTTCGAACGAAAGATGAGGGAAAAGATCAGTTAATCTCGTCGTCTTGGGAATACCGTCCTGAGCATCCGCCGAGGAAACCAGCACGATCAATGCCGATATGATCCATGGTAACGAGACTTGAAGAACCAAACGGAGCTGTAAAATGGCTTGAGAGCTTTGTGTCATGCATGTTTAGTTTCTTTCACTTGCAAATGTGACAAAATGGAGCTGATGATGACGAAGCTGAGAGATATGATTGGGTATTTATGTGAAGAGGAGAATTGAGTAAGTATAAAGTATGAGTAATTTGCCTAGTTGTTGCAAGCTGGAAGGGTCCAGTGCATATAGACTTCGTACAGGGTTGGCTGATGGCAACAAACACAATGGGCTTGCAAAAGCATGTGGGTATGTTTGGCACTTGTAGTTGATGCTGATGATTCCATCTTCTGATGTGGATTCGCACCACCTTGTTCATTAGGATTATCAGATCTCACCACACTATTATGTTTTTATACAGTCGAGCTCTTCTATACATTGTCATGTAACTGTGATAATCTCGAACCGTTATCTGTTCATAATGGTGGTTGAATGCTGAAATAGTTGGACTATACCATCAAAATACTATTGATATTCTTGTTAGTAGACGTGGATAATTAATATGGAGTCTTGATAAACGTAGTGGTGCATTATTGTATAAGCAGTATTATCAATCAGAATATAGATTAGAGTTATCCCGCACGGATGTTGACCCGTTGAGTCAAACGCGTTCACCTATGGCTATGATGATAATTGATTCTCGAAATTATTGTCCTGGCATGGTCTTACAAACCCACCTAACATCCAGATATTAAAAGTTCACTGTTTGAGCTGTATTTTCTTATTTCATCAGACGGACAATGAAGGCAATACTCATTCAAGAACCGGATGAACGAATATCGTGAATAGTTCTCTATTTACACCGACAAAAATCGTCACATACAGTAAAGCAATAGCCAGATAACTAGGCTTGCAAATTGGATAATCATTTGAGTTTATACATTTCAAAGATCTCATAACGGTATAGAGAAGGTGGAGGAGTGACATTTTGGTTGTGATGTGTCCTGTTCTAAAGATGTTTGTTCAATCAACCTCAAGACTCGATACAAAAAAAGTTAAAAGAATAAATGTGATAAATGAAAAAAAGTAAATATGCATCATGATTTGGAGACTTGTATGATTCATCCCTCTTTTATGATCACATTTATTGATAATTCGACAAGTACTTTTATCGATGAACTTTTGTCATAAGAGAATTTTTCTCTCTTTCAGACTTGATACAAATAACGTTAAAAAGATAATAAGGACAAATAAAGAAAGTAAATATGCATCATGATATATAGATTTGCTTGGCTTATCCCATGGTTACGTTCACGGACAATTTGACAATTATATTTTCACCATCATAAATAAACTTATCTCCCAACTCATTAATTTTCAGATACTCGTAACTCACACTTATAAAAAAAACACTACTTCCTCCGTCCTATAAAAAAACGCGACGTACATGTATATAAACATGTTACGAATCGTTTGCAGTACGATCAAACATCGTTTGATGCAAAATTATCGTGAAATACTTATGATAGTTTGGATTCTGGAACCTGTCAAAGACTGGTGCCCTGAAGGGGTTTGGATTCCGTGATTTTGAGTCTGCCAAAGGGGTTCTTCGTGATCTACGGCTGCTGAATAAATTGAATGTTGATTGACAAGAACTGATGGTATGCATTATTTCTCCTAGTTTTTGTTTTCTGTTGGCCGATTGATGAATCGATGCAATGATACTTCACTCATATATACGAAAAATAACATATTTCATGCATATGTTGGCTGGGTCGTATATGATGAAAATTCAACATGTTCTCACGAGCACTAGATTATCGTGGTTGTTGCTTTTGAACATAGAAACAGCATGCCACACAGCCACAGTAGTGCAAGTATACTCTGTCTTGTGGTTCTGAGCCCCACAAACTGACGGTGCACTAGACCAATTGACAAGTCTAGGTTACATTAACATTCCCATCAAAGGACATCATGGCTAGACAAAGTTTATCATTACAATAGCAGTGAAGAAAAGGAACTTCATGGCAAAACATTATGTCTTCTTCCACTCAACCCCTCATCATCTAAAGCTCAACTTCAAGAATCTTTTCCCCATTCCATGCATCAATGACCAAGAAATAACTTCCATCTTATACCTACACAAACTAATACTACTGTGCCTCTTGTGAAAAACTTCAGTTATACGACCAGAAGTTGCTTCCCACTGCATGAATTAAAAAAAGACAAAGGGTCTCATGCAGAAAGATTGGAACTCTTCACAATTGTTATCTGGCAGATGCTTGCAGACTGATAATACCTTCCACACTGGAACATCTTCCACTGTTTTGCTGTTCAGCAGGGAAGCCTAGATTCCTAGCTGCTTGCGCTGCACAAGCTCAAGTGTTCCTGGCATGGAGGCTGAACAACCGTGTCAGCAACCATGGAGAAATATTATCATTCCAAATATATGCATGTTGGACTCAGTGAGTTATAAGTCTAGATTTCTCTGGTTCAAAAGATAAAACGAGACCATTCCATAGAGGTGTTACCTTGAAATATCTTTAAAGCATTAAAATTAAAGTCAAAGGAATGGTAGCTAGACATATAAACAAACATGATGACTAGTGACTAGTCAGGAAAAATTCGCCGACGCTGATTGGATTAAGGATTAAAAAAAAAAAAGATAACAAAAACAACTTTTTAATGATGTAGAGCCAGTGCTCAGCGTTCAGAACATCAACTGGAAAAACTGGAAAAACTGGAA
Source organism: Drosera spatulata (assembly GCA_035668315.1). Taxonomy (NCBI): domain Eukaryota; kingdom Viridiplantae; phylum Streptophyta; class Magnoliopsida; order Caryophyllales; family Droseraceae; genus Drosera; species Drosera spatulata. Next base: position 7,571 of record JAOVYX010001498.1, on the reverse strand, counting down.
AAAACTATACCGTTTGAATAATCACACTAAACCTTCGAAAACTTGTTGATCATTGGTGTATGACTCATATATGATTGGGGTCAGAATTTTTCACTAAACAAGTATAATCACACTCATCCATGTAACTCATGTAAGAATAATGGATTCTTCTTCCAAGTCAAAAAAATTGGTGCCATAAAAACGACCAAAGCAATGTAGATTGGATTCATGATGGAAATAGCCTCCTGGTATGGTAAGCAATGTAGATTTTTATCTACCAGAGCTCAATCTAACCAAGAACCTTAGGAACTTTATCGATGTTGATGTTGTATATTACAAGCTGAAGAGCTTAACACACCATAAGCTGACCAAAGCGAACTAGGTGCTACCAGATAATTATCATGAAAAAATTTCAAGATACTATCTTATGCACTGATCAATGCAGGTCATAAACAGGCTTAAGCATAAGATTTTTACTGAGCCTTTTGAAATTGTTTACTGAATAGAGTTTAAATTTTTTATGAAGAAACTTAGGCACTACGTGCCCTCCTAAGAAGAGATGCACCACCAGATTCCCAGACCAAGGTAGGCACACATGCTACCACTTGGACCATTTTCTAAAAAATGGCTCAAATACCATATTCAATAGAAGCATAACAAAAAAGGGCATTATCAGAGAGCAAATTAGAATGGACCCATTCCAGCATGGTTAAATACAAACGGATCATGCAAATCCTACCAGCATGTTGCTGCAGCCGTGGAGATGAATATTGCTGAAATTGTTCATTTGCTTCTTGTGGCATGCTTCCAATAGAGCGTGGAATGCTCAGGCTTTTGCATCCGGCCTTTTATGGACACAGAGATAGAATGCACAAAGCAGTCACAATCTAAACACGATTCTGAAATCAGATACTAAAAACACTCCTTTTCCGCTTTAGCACATCCCCATTGGAAAATCTACTCCTATCTGGTTGATTATATATGGGCCCACATCTTTCTCGTGAAAATGATGCAAAATCACCATACAAAAGAAAGTTTCAATGTGACAAAAAAGACAGCTCAATAAGCACTCCTCTTGCTAAACCGGGCTAAAATTTAAAAATAATAATTCCAAAACTAGCACCAGCTTACAAAGAAAAAAGTCATAAAACAGTAATAATCCAAGCACAGAAAAAAAGAAAAAGAAAAAAAAAGGAGACAACTGCATAATGATTTATTATCAGCTAGTTTCGGACGCAAACATAGGTGCAACTTGCAAGGGAGTAAAATGACAATTTGGCCAGTATCTTGCGCGGGTAAAATGCAAATCAGAATCTGCAAAGTGGGTTCAGCTTTGGTCACAATATAAGATTTTGTTCATTGTTCTAAATAACGGCGGTAGCAACCGTCATACCGCTTGCTATAGCTTTTTTTGACCTCTTCCCATTATGCTATGGACAAGATATACCCTATAAAAAAAAAGGTCAATATTCCCCCACGATATCAAGTTTGACCCGAACAGCAAGCAAATATCCAATATATTAAAATATCTCGCTTATGCTTATTTAAAAAAAATCAAAAATATTGTGACAAAAATCTTAATTTTATCGTCTAAAATACCAATTTAAGGATTGGGTGCTTGCTAGATTTTTCTTGTGTAAATCATTATATGCTTCGTTTTAACGTTAACTCGATTCATCTTAAGTTTCAATGTTCAATATCTTAATATTATGTTTTCTATATTTCAATGCTTATATGCTAACAATCTACTAAATCCTCTGTTTCAAAGGAACGTTATTTTCTTTTTAATGTCTCACGATCTGTTTCAGTGTTTTTTATTTCTATAGACCATCTTTTCTATACGCTCTATTTCAATATTTTGTTTCCATAAGTTTTTGATATTTTACATAAATGTGGATCGTAATGCTTTCTCCATATAATTTTTTGCATCATTATATGTAATGTAGAATAAGAATTGGAGATGTCTTTCTCACATGTTTCAAATAAAACCACAAAAAGACTTCCAAATTGTAGCTTTTCGCGTCTTTTCTTCTTCCCTTCTTTTTAATTTTATCTGATTTGGTATAAATTTGGGAGTGTGTTTTGAAGCAATTTTGGTAGTTGAACTTCAAATGAGCTATGTCGACTTACATTCCAATTCTAAGTTTTGAGCGCTCTGCATTTTCTATTAGCCTAATCTACTCTTAATTTTTTTTTTTCACATTGCATAAATATATATATGTAAATGCATAAGTTCGAAATAATCCCTGCTATATTGCCCGCTACCCGTTCTGCAACCCTGTGTGATTTTTGCTTGATTAATACGGTTTCTCACATCCCCATATATCACCTCTAATAGCTCGGTGAGATTGATGGGATGATTCTTGGTCATGAGACGTGAGAATGGAAAACAAATATTACGCCTAGCATATCAATCTTTCGAAGAAGACATAGTGTAGTCCTTCAACTTCACAGAACGTTTCCTCTTCCTCTGAGGGTGGAAAGTGAAAGTGGAAGCATCAACGACAGCGGTCGGAAGAGTAGGTGCACCAATGGATGAAGCAAGCAATGAATTGGCGATGAACATCCCTCCAAGATCTCCGTGCTCAGCACCGATAGGAAGATGAGGAATCAAACGGGGATTTAGGAGGCGTTGGAGTTTTGATCCTCCTAAATCCAAACTGTTCCAAACCACCTTCTTCTTAGCCCCTCTCAAGATCTCTCTTTTAATTAATTATTTCTCCTTGATGAATATGGTTCATGGCATAGCCGTGTATCGCTCCCAGCTGCTCGGTTAGGTCGATTATTCTTCCAAGTCATTAGAACAGTAATGATAATGTGATAGAATGCGAGGGATATGAAATGCATTTTCTTCCCCTACGTATGTTTTCTTTATCTTTGGGCCGAGCATTCTCGTTGGGCCTAACCTGGCCTGGCCAAGGTTAATGTGTTTGGGTGTGTTGCACTGATTATTATCATTGTCTTAAACATCGCTTGAAAAAACCGATGATATCTTAAATTTCCTAAATTTAATTAGTAATCTCATCTTGTTATGATTTTTAACTTCAAAGGTAGAAGGAACATGCACCCAGACACATCAGGGAAAAAAAAAAAAACCAAGTAATGTTGTAAAACTATAATGATCGGATTGACGGAACCGTCAATGTTATGGAGAGACCATGCATGAACCACAAAAATTATATGAACACACGTTTAAAAGCACGATAACCTCTCGAAAACCATCTCAATAAAGTATTGGTACTACAAGTCCTTAACTTGAATTTAACTTCAATTATTTAATTATCTCATCCAACCTTGAAAAAACATGTAGGTATTACTAAATTTAATTAGTAATCTCATCTTGTTATGATTTTTAACTTTAAAGGTAGAAGGAACACCCCGACACATCAAGGAAAAAGAAAAGTAAGTAATGTTGTAAAACTATAATCATCGGATTGACAAAACTGTCGATGTTATGGAGAGACCATGCATGAACTACAAAAATTATATAAACACACATTTAAAAGCACGATAACTTCTTAAATCGAAAACCATTTGAAATGAAATATTGGTACTACAAGTCCTTAACTTGAATTTAACTTCAATTATTTAATTATCTCATCCAACCTTGAAAAAATGTGTTGGTATTATATCTTGATATCTCGATATAAATCCATTTCAAGTTAGAAGAGTATACACAATTGCTATAAAATAATTTTGCACTATATAATATTAATCCGCATAGTTTGTATCTATAGATAAAAAAATTACAGTTATAATGTAGTGTCAGTTGTAAATGTTTTACATACATTGATGAACATTAATCGATGAGCTTTGTTATAGATGCCCGTTATTCGATTGGGAAGTGGTCATAAGATTATATATTTTTAATCTCAAGCTTAAGTTCGTTGTTGCTAGACTCTCTTAATTAGTTTGAAATGTTTGTGGTTGTTTGTTGTCGTTTGTTTTCTGAAAGTTCTTCATGTTTATGCGAATCAATCTCATCTTGAAATGTATGACTTTATGGCATAATAGAACAATATATTAGCATAGTGTAGAGTCATAGGAAATTAAATAAATATATGTGTTAATTATCTAGGAGTGCACTTTGGAGATAATATTTTCCTAGAGATGAATCATATTTTAATAATTCGATACATTAAATGAAACATCAATCTGATTTTCCTTTAATGAAATCTTGTTTTCATGTTTTCCACAAGTACTATTTTCTTTTATTTATTTATTTATTTTCTTGTAAAAATGCAGTTTTTTAATTCCAACGCTTGAACAATGTTCCACAAAAAAGTGAGAAATTGTTGTTGCGTACATTCGGCAGCAACTATCAACTCACGAAGTAGTATGTCATCACAAGGAATTCTTGAACATCATAAAAATAAAACATTACCATTGAGAAAAATATTCATCGATAATAAATTCTGAGGGAAAGTGAGCAAGACATAGATTTGGATCTGCATGATTAGTTTTGGAATGAAGTGAAGAATATCATATTCGTTAACAACCAATCTCTAAATTTATTATTAAAACTACGGAGACCAACTCAATTTTTGAAAAAAAGAAACCATTTAAATGAGTTTGAGAGAGGATTTGAGTTCATAGAGAAGATTTGAACGCCTAAAACCATCGAGACCAACTCGTCAACGAAGATTAACCATTGAAGGTGAATTGTGGGCGTTAGGATGGAAATGAGTTTGATCTTTGAATTGATATGAAGAAAATTGAAAATGGTGGGTTATTACAGTCTATAAAAAAAGATATCATTACAACATTTAAAATGACGAAAGGAAACTAATGCAATGACCAATGAAGTGTGATAGAAATATTTCTTTTTGAGAGAGATTTGATTATGAGCAAATCTAAGAACATGTTCTTAAAATTTTAATAGTTGTACTTCTACGAAATTAAAATGATACCTTATACAAATGGAGAAAAAGATTAAAAAAGTGTATTTCTAGATCATTATCACTAAATATAATGAGTTATCATAAGTATAGAATGCTATACTTGATGCATGATTAATTAAACTTTATATAAAAAATTAAATTTTGATATCAAAATAAACCTGATGTAATTTTATATATTTATAATAGATCAGTTTAGATAGGTTTTTATTCTTGAAAAAATCATATTCTTTTTGTTGGGGTGCGAAGTCATCTAATGGATAAGGATCCGGGTTTATTTTAGTGGTGAAAATCTATCAGTGAGTTTAGGTCCAACACATCGTACCCGCAATCAGTAACAAACTGGTTAGACGGGTCTGAGACGGCGAGGTGGAGATATTTAGGACTAACTTCGACGGTTAAGTAAGTAATAGTTTTAGGTCCAATTAAATGACAATGAAGTAAAACTCAAAAAAAACTTATCTTTAAAAATAATAAATGAAGATATATAGAAAACTGTTTTCCATCATTGGTGGACCCTTATCATGCTCTCATTATAAGAACACTTAACAACTTAGGAGGTGCCAAGTGCCCTTTGTTCATAGGTCCCATTTGTTAGTGATGTTGGGCTTATGAATAGACTTTAGCACATAAAATGGTAGGATTTTTGTGTTGCCAACACCCTCCGTTCTGTATTATTTAATCAGATTATATCAAAATTTAGACAACGTTGCTTTAAAAAAATATCAAATTAATATATTCCGGTAATTACTCACTCATACTATTTTTTCATGAAATTGCACAAAATTTGGTACACACATCTATACTATATACTAAGTAAATATAGATGTTTTCCTCTTCAATTGAGATCTTTCAATATTGATTATTTAACTTTCATCTGATTATTCTAATTAAATATTACTCGTTTATAAAAAAAATAAAATAATTGTTTAAATTTATCCGTCCCAAAAAATTACAACCTTACCATAAAAGAAAAAACTTTTGGGTCATAGTTACTGAACTACTATTAGTTTTTACTTTATATCACGTCATCACACCTAGTATCATTTTCTCATTACTCCTCTCCCACTCACACACTCAAAGCGCAAGAGGGTCATTTACATCAAATTCAATCCAACTCTTTACTAACCGTGCATGATCAATTTGTTTCACTAAATATGGGACAAAGGGAGTAATAAGTCAAAAAATAAATACAATAAATAATCAAATTAATAAAAAAAAGAGATTAATTCAATAAAAATTATTGATAGTCGATATGTTTGATTGAATTTTAAGGGATAAAAATTTAATTCAAATATCTATCAAATTTAAGATTAATATTAAATATCAATTTTAAGAATTAATGAAAATAAACGATAAATAATAATATTTTATTTGTAATAGCTTTGATAAATAAGATGATTCATATTTAATCCTACTTTATCAGTATATATCAATTAAAAAAATTATATCATATCTTCTATCATATGACCAATATGTTTTTTCACTTTGTCCCCTGGATTATTACACGGACGGATAGGTTAGTAAGATTCTATACCAACTCATACTGTTACAAATAATTTAAAATGAAGTGAGCATCATTCCCTAATATCTGATAAAAATACTCCCTCCATCTCAGATAAATTATGACATATTATTCAAAATAGATATCACACATAAACTGTAACACAATCACCAATGATAATTATATAATTTTAAAAAATTCAAAATATCATTACTTTATATCATATCATCTTTTAAATTATTATTATTTTTTTCAATCATTCACTTTCTCTTCACTGAGAACAAAAATATACAAACCCATAAAATCAACACATATCTTAATGTTTGTGTCAACATAGCTCTTCATAATTTAGTCGGGAGTCGAATAGACGAGTAAAACTTTAGAATGGCGTGACTATTCATGCGATGACAAAGCCAATTAGTCAACTCATCATCGTATTTTTCTTTCCTCAACCAGCAACAAATCTTAAATAACGAAATGGCGACACCGATTTTCCACTTAATTGTCGACTACGTTGCCTCATTTCCCTCGATCGCGCCGCCCACTGCACGTGTCACCCTCTCATCCCTCCACACGACCTCCCCATCCTCCTCCCACGTGCCATGTCATCCTCTCACGCGTATCCTCGCCCTACACGTGTCACCCCTAACCTTCTCCTCTCTGCTCCTATAAATATCTCACCCATCCGCACCCCATCCCAAAAATATCCACTAATCTGAATCCAATACGGGTCAAATAAGCCCACCGAAATCCATTACAGCCCGTCATACCCAAACCAAAACTCGCAACCCGCATAACAAAACTGGTCAAAGACCGTCACGCCCAACAAATCCAAATCAACGCCCGGCGAAACACAAATCTCAATACGACCAAAGCCAAAGCCAAAGCCCGAAACACGAATCCCGATACTGGTCAATAAAAGCTCGAATCCGAAACAAAACGGGCCAACCCGAATCACTTTCCCTTCCCCTTTCTATGACCCAAAACCCAGATGGGTCGGGCCGCCGGGTTCTAACAACCCCGGCGATTTTCCCACACGACGTCGTTCCTCTCTCAATTCTCCTCGAATCAACAGTCTCCCTCGCGGCCCGAATCTGCGGCCCGCGACCCGACCCGTTCGTCACCAACAAGCTCAACATCAAGGACACAATTCGACTCATCGAGATCATCCATCTCCTCCTCATCGAGCT
>JAOVYX010001497.1:0-12600 GCA_035668315.1 Drosera spatulata | reverse complement strand
TTTCTCCTCGGTTCTTACCAATAATCCTCGTCCTCCTCCTACGACTCTGACTCCTGTTCTTAAGGATCTTTCTATTCCTCCCAAACAACGTCAAACTGTTGATGGTCTTCCTTTCATCCCATTCTCTACCCCAACCCCAGGATCTACTCTTCTTTCTCAATCTGAAAATCAGCATCACCACACTCTTGTAGCGAAGTTATCGGCTGGCCGCCCCTCGATTCATTCATCCATGAGCACATCAATAAAACCTGGCTGGGGTTTGCAGCACCACGCAGTGGCCCATCTTTCACAGCCTTCGCCATGTTATGATCCATCTATCCTCACATGATGACTTTGTAAAAGCTTGGTCCAGAGAGTCTCACCTAATGGAAAGTGATCTTTATCGCCTCTTTCGCTGGACTCCATCCTTTAAGCCAAAATCGGAATCTTAGTTTGCTGCCGTTTGGACCCAATTGGCTTGGTGTGGCCCAATTCTCCTATAATCTACGGCCTTTTGATTAACCCTTCATATCTCTTTGAGATTGTGGGCTCTTTCGGTACGTTGCTTAGGGTTGACAACAGCACTCTCGATCTCTCACATCCTATGTATGCTAGGCTTTGCGTGGAAGTCCTCACTACCGATCGCCTTTGCCTTCCAAGGTCTTGATTGGGGTTGGCAAAGATGATTCGTTTTCTCAAAAAGTGATTGTGGAAGGTCATGTTTTCTATTGTTCTCACTGCTGCCTGAAGGCTCACTCGGAAATAGACTGCAGAAAGAAAGATGCCAAAGGTGTTAACAGGGATACTACCACTACTTCGGACAAGGTAGGTAAGCCTGCTCGTAAAGGCTATAATATTGGCAAGGCAGATAAGTCCCCATCTACTGCTACTGTTGCGAAAGCCATGCAAGCTGTGACTAAACCTGCTTCTAAACAGCGTGACCCGAGACAGAAAGCACAGCCCCTGAGGCATCTCCTACCACGGAACCAGAAGTGGATATCACTGAGGAAGCATCTCCATCTTTTAGTCAATCTTTTCTTCTTGATCTGCCCCCGGTTTGTATTACCTCCAGTCACTTTCTTGCAGAACCTGAGATTGGGGATTCTTCAGGATTGACTTAGATAGACTGATTTGATACACGTCAGCCTTTCTTACTTTCAGCTCCTTTTTCATTAGTCAAGTAGGGGCGAAGAGCGAGGATTTTCAAATATGTGGAGTCAAGCTGCGGAAAAGCACTATGTAAGTCAAGTGCCTATCCCTTTCGTCGTCAGCGCAGAGAGGTAGTGGGAAGTCATCAAAGAACCACTTCGAGAGAACCCTTATACCAATTTTAAAGACAGCGAGAGCCTCTTTCCGTTTCACTTCGAAAGCCTTAGTGTCCCTTTCGTACTGTACTCGCTCCCCCGCACCGAGGGAATTGGCATATGGATTGGCTTGGGGAATGCACCAGCTTTTTTCCACTTCACCACCTATGACCTACGCTTCCATATCCGATTGCTCCTCTTGCCGTTGTTGATGGTTGGAACGCTCTCCCCTGAGTAGCCCGAACTAGAGTTCCAACATTGTCTTGCCTTGCCATAGTGATTTCACTTACCTACTTCGCTTCGAGAAAGTACTGCTTATTCATTTAATTAATTGACCGGCCTCTTATCCCGGCTACTGCTCGTCCTTCCCTAATGTCAGCAATTGAGGCGCATTCCATGCCGAGTAGCTTTTAGCTTCTATCAACGATGCCTGCTCCAGCTATGTCCCTTGGCTCGAAAGAAGGGGGACTGTACAATCATTAGGGGTTGTAGTACCATTTTAAAGGATAGGAACTGAAGCGCCTGCCCCAACGAATGATTTTCTATCATGAAATAGATGACAGGCCTATCCCCGGGAAACTGAATCTTAATATCGAATGGACTCGATCCGCTTTTTAACTTGAGCGTAGCTCGGATTGCCCAACCTAAACCCCTTCTCTTTCGTTGGTGTTGGAACGCGGAAGAGCTGCTCTTCCTTAGCTTCTTGCTAGTTCTGTTCTGTTTATTCTCTCCTCATTAACGTTTCAAAATTCGTTGGCCTCTTTACGAGCTTCGAGCGCATCTTTTTATCCATTGTGTGGTCCAGTAGCTGCATCGCTTTATAATGGCATTCATTGAGTCTTAAACACCAGTCTTGCTTTGTATAAATACCCTTGACATGCCGTTGATTCTATGGCTGGGAGCATACCTCGTACCCAAACCGGGGAGACTGGGACTTTGTGATTCATAGATTCCAGAATGGCTATAATTGGTGGAGACCTCAGCTTTCGACTTCTTTTACGATACGAAACCAATCACCCCCGGCAAAGGATATGGGGAAACTAACCCACCTGTTGATAGACTAAAAACCTTTATTGCAATGGGATAAGCCGGGCGAGGAGGTGAATACCTAAAAAGTTGATTAAACTCGTAGAACTCAAAGCGCACTCCACACCAACATAATAGAAAAATGAACAAAAGAGGTATAACGTTGGAATTGGATGCTTTCGCAGGAGAGAATGATATGAAATCCCCGGAGTTCTCTATTGTGGTGCAAAGAAGAAAGAAGTAAGGCATCTATGATGACATCGTGGGTTTGAGGGAGTTAGAAAGAAGTAAGGACAAGGGGTCGACAGGGAGCCTGCACACGAAACCTACGTCAGTAAAGAAAGAGTAGGAAGAGAAGGCCCTACAGAATAAGGATGATCGACGAAGATCCTAGTGGAAAAGGAAGTTATAGGCAAAGCGGAAGTTGGCTTGTTCCAGTTTGTCAAGTCACCCTTCTTATACCATCTGAGCTAAAGCGAAGGTCCCTATTATAGATGGCGAGCCTCCGCGAGGACTGGTTTAGAGCTCGCGGCATGAATGGAAGTCAGTGATGGTACCAGATTGGCTTTGTTTTCAGTCCGATGGCATGAGCGAGGGATGGTCCCCGCGAACGGGCCATGTCCGCATCTTGTTCCGTAGAAAGAGTTCCCGCGAAAAGGAAAGCAGGGAGGAATGAGAGTGGGGAGTCAGAAAAAGATAGATTAAGTCGGGGTTGACCGCTGTTGAAGCGCTTTGCTCTTCTCTCTCAATAAGTTCAAAGATCTCTTTCTCCTTCTACCTTTGCTATCTCCTCTTTGAGGCCGGCCTTCTCCTGATCTTCTGGAGTTTGGACTCCAGCTTCTTTAGCTTTTCTCTCACTGCCCCTTCTCTTCCATTGCTGCAGAGCCCTTCCAGTGTGAGATAGCATCTCACTCATATCATAATTCAGATATACTCTGTCCAGATTTCCGTGAATTGGCATAATCCGGGTGTCTACTCCACTTTCATACTGAAATTGCCTATTGCTGACATAATGATTCCCAGCAGAAGTAGAAGTCTCAAGAGACGAGAGGACTATGGTCAGCGTAGTGAAATGTCTGGTTTGTGCTGTGGGGAAAGAGGTGGACCAGGAGCCTTGTGCGTAAACTCGGTCCAATCTCACCTTGAGATTTTCGGGGATATCTCTTCTATTGTCCCAAGTGAAGGTATAGCCTGAGTAGCCAATATCATAAAGATTGCAGTCATCTAGGGCCTCCCCACTCCTCCCTGGGCCGAAGGGTGACCACAGAGCTTCATTAAAGTCTCCTATTACAGCCCAAGGTCTGTTCTGGTGGTCCGTGTATAGATTCCTCAGCAAGGTCCAAGTCTTGTGTCTATTTTCCAATCTGGGTTCCCCATAGATGAATGTCATGCGCCATTGCAGCTGGTTGTTGTCATGCTCAGTGATGATGGTGTCTATATGGGGACATTGGCTGTAGTGAAAGATCAGTGTCCTCATGCCAAAAGAGACCCAAACCTCCACTCCTACCACAGCTGTCAAGGCCTAAGAAATTGGGCAGCCCTAGTCTCCACACGGGACTTGTCGATTTTTCTTTCCATAACAAAGAAGACCTTGGAGGAGTGAGTCCTCACCAAATTGATGAGCGTGCCAACTGCCGCGTCGCGTCTGCGCTTAGATAGCGATGTGAACCCGCCTTCCTTACCTTAATCAATAGATAGGTTTAGTCAAGCCAGTCCAGAGCGTCAGATCGAAGGGCTGGTGCGATCAAATAGACTTTTTGCTATGTCTAGAGCCCCCGAGGTACCACAGCACGAGTCAACCGAGGAGCGACAACATGGAGCTGACTCAGCTACTGTGTGTGTCAAATCTCCTGATGACGAGTAGAATAATAGATCCTTTCCACTTTTGACCCCAAAGCGACTTCTAGTCGGGCACTCCTGGCCTAAGGGAAGCCAAAAAGGGATCCAAGACTGTTCTTCTCCGAACAAGCGAGGCTTCAGAGAGAGAGGGTTTACCCGGGAAGAAGGTTCCAGACCTATGCCATAGACGGCGATGATGTCGTTATAGGTGATGCTAAGGTCGCGGACGAGTACTTCAAACTATTAGGTGATCTTGGTGTGACTATATCAAGTAAGAAGTCCATCATATCATCTATCGGTGGGTTCTAATTTGCTAAGCGGTTTCGAGTTAGAGATGGTAGTAAGGATTTCTCTCCTATCTCGCTCAAATCTCTTGCCGCTAACCCTATCGGGCTTGTTTCCATTGGGCATATGTACCAACCCAAAAGATTTAGTACATTGTGTCGTATAGGTGGTGCGGGATATAGGGCTTTATCCACCCTAGGTTCAAAACCATCGAAGAAATGGCAACGGGTATGATGTACACAAGGTCCGGCACAAAGGGCAAACTCCCTTTCTCATACTGGCTTTGTCGGGGTTTCCCGATTGGCCCGTATCAACAAGGTGAGAGACGAAACTTGCTCCATGAGAAGTTGAAACCAAAGGATAGACGGATAAGTCCTGAAGAGTTTCACTTTGATTCGGAGGTAGAGTTTCTCTCAAGCACTTTGTACTATAATTGGATGAAGTCCTGGTTAAATGACCTCAAATTGTATTGCTCTATTGTAGCGGAATTTGACCCACCTCTTGATGATGACTTTAAAGCGCCCTTCTGTGGGCTTTCATCGAGGAAAGCAGGCTTGATAGGCCCAAGTCTTCATTTGTAGGACTTTCTTTGATGGTTCATGTAGGCTTGGGTCTTTCATTCGGGCCCTATTGGGTGTGGGCCAATGCGTATAAGCTTGGGCTTTCTTAACGTGGCTCATTTGACGACTCAGTACATGGATGTCACGAGTCTATTGGCATAGAATATGGAAGATTTTCCACGTAAGCTGGTTGTACAAAGTTTGTTCGTGCATACAGGCAGCGTGGTTAGAGTACTAAAATTGTGCCAGCCATGCAATTCGTACTGCATTGGCGGAATTGCTCTACACTCTCTCAATTCCAGCTCGATAAGTGTCTTAACTTCATCAAATTCAAATCAAAGAAATTGAGTACTAGCACGTATGGCTATGGCTGTTCCAAACAGGCTTTCTGCAATTGATGCAGAAATGAGGCAAATTCAAAATGAAATTCAAGAACGCCGTAGAGCGCTAAACCTCTTTTTTAGAAATGTTAGAGCAAGAGATCCTGCAAGCAAAGAAGCGCGCATTCGCGCTACCAGAGAGCGCATAGAGGGTTTGGAGGAGAGGAAAGCTTTTGAGTATATACAGAGCGCAGCAAAAAACAAGCTGTAGTCTAAGATCAAGTGCAGAATTTTATGTTATATAATCAAGCTATCGCCCTTACTATAAGGATTTGTGAGCTGCTTTGGTGAAAATGACTAATGCAAGTGTTTCGTCTATGGGAACCCCATTCGCCTTGACAAAAGTAAACCAGGTTGGTCGTAGATCAGGATGCTCTAAATTGCGAACTAAGAAAAGTCTTTCCGGGTTATGCCAAAAAGAAAGACGTGTCTCCTTGATCGCTTAGACGCCCTTCTTGATCGACTGCTCTCGTACAGCCCTTACTATTCTTCCTCTCAAAGAAAACTTGCATGTAGGGGAAAGAGTAAACCCATGAACTAGATTCTAGAAGGCGTCAATCTTATGTACACGGGCCCGGCGTACCTCGTGTGTTCGAAATGCTCACTCCTCTTTCTATATGAGCAACCTATCTTAGGCGAGTCTACGGTAAAGAAGATCTCTGTCATTGATTTCTCGTCCTTTTTCGGGTCCTTCCGCTCCTTTTGTTCCAAACCTCTTTTCTTGCAGAACCTAAAGAATGAAAAAAGTTTATGGTCCGTCGTGGAAACCGGTGGGGCAGACGCTGGCTCTATTCAGTAGGTCGGACTCCACGCGCGTCCTTGCCGTACGAGAACGAACGGCTTGATGAGTTAAGGTCAGCGGAACCTCGAGCACAAAGCCAACCGACTTGTGATCCCAGATCAACGTATACTCGAAAGGCAGGAGAAATCCCCTCAACTCGTGTCAAATCGATTCTTTCTTTTGTTGCACAACCTCGAGGTCTCCTACAAAGTACCTCGGGAAAAAGGAAAGAAGGACACCTAAACAGGAGTAGAGACAATTAGACTAGGTAGGGGCGTGCCTCCTCAAACCAGGTCGTCTAATTACTTTGATTCCAAAAGAAAAGCATCCCGACTTGAATCAGTCTAAGGCACCTTTCTCAAGGTGAATGTGTGCAGTACTATCCTTCTTCTGCGGTAGAAAACGCCAGAAATCGCATTTATGACCATTTTCCAGTAGGGTGGGTATAGGACGATATTGATCTACATACTGATTGACTTTCGAAAGACCAGGGAAGAGAACAAAAGAATTTGATACAAACAAGCCCGTCAAGGGGATTTATCCTATTGTCTCGCTGCTCCAGGAAAACCAAATCATCGTCCGACTCCTCATGCCTCGTCACGAATAGCAAGGAAATCCCCCTTTGAAGCTCGCCTAAACTATGGAGCTCCTTCGTCTCAAGTATTTATATAACTCTAACTTCCCTTACTTGATCGGCCCGTCATGGGTTTAGCAGTCTAGTCTTCTTCTTCCCCACAGTCTGATTGAGGTTTATAATCCTTTGGCCTCCGTGCTATCCCCCATGAAGTCCTTCAATGCCATCTTGGTTGGGATCATCTCAGCCCAACTTCCTCAGCATTGAACTTGGCATTAGGTTGACGGTCTCTCCTCCATCAAGCAAGATAAGATGGGCGACATGGGCCGGCCTTCACCCTCCTTTTCATCTGATGATGGTCTTTCTTGATGACGGGCGAACTCGCTGGGCACAAACATACGTGGTCCGTGAATTTATGCCATCACAACACTAAATCAAACTTTTTTTACTTAGGTTATGTTTAGTGGGGAAAACTGTGTAAAATCTTTCTAAAAAAGATCCGACACGTGCAGCTGTTTGAGGAACGGATGGGGACAGATGTTTGCGAGACGCAAAGAGAGAAATGCCCGAATCAATGCTTGCTTTCAAATTAGGTCGATAATTGGATTAAGACAGGGCGAGTTTACGAGCGAAGACTACTTTGAGTTTAGTATCCGACTCCGTGTGCTGCCTACTCTTGAGTGGAAAGGGCACAAAGAGCTGCTGGATGGTCTTCCCCCAGGGAGTTCGCTTTGCACATCGCAACAGAGCTTTGCTATGTTTACTTTTTGTTTGTGGAAGAGCACGCTCAAATACTCTGAATAAGAATAAAGGGAGGGTATATGGCTACCGACCACTAAGTGTGGATGGATTATTCCACTACTGACTGGCTTATTGATCCAGGAAGTGAAAAGCCTCAATCAATACCCCGTTGAGAATATAACAGGGAATGGATTAAGGGCTGAGGCTGGGAAAGAGGAACATTAGAAAAGGAGACTACTCCATGCAAGAAGGGTTTGGGGGAGAGGGGGAGGGAACCGAGCAGGAGCGGTGGATCGCAAGCGACATGGGTGATGGGGTAAGGCAGCGGAAACAGAGAAGAATAGGTATGAAAGAGCTGAAGTTCTAGTTCCAAATAAAAAGAAAAAAGTTGAAAACAGAAGCTAAGATAGAATAGTTGTTTCCACCCGTGACCTAACCAGAAAAGAAAAGGCGCCCGTTCTAAAAGGGGAAAGGGCCTCTCTGACTTTATTTGAGAGGACGGACTACTTTTGAAGAGATAAAGCATCTGCCTCATCTATTGACTTAGATGCGTCTTGAGCACCCGCTCATTCATTTGTCGCAAGTCTGGCGTTGGATCTTTCTCTTCGTCCTTCTCTGATTCAACTCGGAGGTTTTTTCCTATGTGTCTCCCCGGTTGAGACTAAACAAAGGATATCTTTTCCCATCATACGTACTGAACGTTCCTTAAGAATAGCTTTTATTACAGGTCTCTGTTAGGAAAGAGACAAGATCGATTGTTACGTGAAGAATTGTTTTGCTTTCGCCAGTAGCTAATTTAGCTTATGGCCCGAAGGGCTTTAGCCGAGAGTCTTGGATTGGACATTAAGAATTTTTCTATTTATATATATATAGGCTCTCTTTTTCATTTTAGATTAAGGCGCTGTCCAGGACCTTATACTGAGTCTGAGGCTCACTTTGGTGTTGGGCGCGTAGATAGTAGTTTTCAGCCTATTCTTCGTTCTAAACTTGTATATTGATATTTCCCCACCTAGGATCCCCAAGAAAATAGCATAATATAAGAAAGTGAAAGACCAGATCGAGGGAAGGAATCTACTCTACCGGACAATCAAAGAAAGAAGCCAGCTTAAAAGCACCCTGGTCGAAGCGAAGCGCATGCGATGAGGGAATAGAGAGACCTTCAACCCTGCTTGGCATGGAAGGTCGCAAGAGAAAAGAAAAACTGTTTGTGGCGAGCTGGTGCAGAGAAGCAATCAACAGAATGGTCCCTGTTGTTCACAAGTGAAGGCACTGAACGGATCAAGATCTCGTAAATTCATTGTCTTTCTTGATTCAAATCTTTGTTGAAAGAACTTCTTTCGCTTATTAATAAAGGTTGTGAAACAAAAGAAAGTCATTTTTAGCTATTCTTTTTTTATTTGAGTGCCAGTAAGCGTGAAAGTGGCTATCCCATAGAAAGAGTCTCATTACCTCCTGCCTGTGAGTGTGAGCTATCCTCTTTGTTATAAAGCCATTGAAGCAGGGAGCTAGCGTTCTAAGGCTAATCTATATCCTGTGAACAAGCCTATAGGAAGGAATCTAGTTCCATTCCCATTGCCATTGCAACATTCCTCGTTCGTTCGAGGATTGATTCTCTCATCTCATATATCCGGGCTTCAGATAATAGATATTCTTTCTATGGGAGGGCTAAATTAAGGAAGATAGATTTCTTGGCCTACGTGTGAGTACCAAAAGCAGTAGTTTTTCAAGCAAGTTCTTTCTTAAGCCAAAAGAGGAGCTTAGCTCTCTCTCATAAGGCTCGGCTACTATAGCTCTTGGCTTTCTTTCTTCCGTCTACCCTTCGCCTAGCGGCTAAGCTCTTCTACCTTCCTATCCGAATTCTTAATTAAGCCAACGGTAAAACGGTTTCATTGAACTGGAATCCACTATCATATAGAGAATTGGCTTTTTCACACATTCCGGAATGAGAGCACGAGCGTACGTAGTGTAGCTATTCTTTCAAATGTGAAAGATGACTATTAAGAAAATAAGATCGATCGCTAAGACTGAAATAGTTGCATTCTTTTCTTTCACACGGGAATCTGTCTTTTGAAAGCGTACTGGTGCGCTTCTTAAATAGATCTGTTTGGAATTGGAAAAGAGGAGTAGAGTTGTTTCCTTACAAACTCAATTTCAAGGGAATGGGATCAGACCAAATGCCCGGCTTGCTAACCAATGACGTAGCGGCCTGAATAAGGATGGTAGAGGTCTGGGTCTGCTCCGAGGGTTAGGTAACCAACGGGAGAAATCGTTAAAGAGTCTTACAAGCAAGTACTAAAGCGTCTATGTCACGAAAGCCAGAACTAAAGCGCAAAGCAGTCTTACACAGATATAGTAATCCATGCAAAAGTGGATCTCTCTTATACGAAACCTTAGTTTTCGCCGGAAAGAGGTCTAAATAAGAAAGGTTAGGCTTATAAGGTCATATAAGAGAGGGATAGGCTTGGCCCACCATTTCACACTCGACGAAAGGTGGAAGTCACAAAAGAATCATAGCTCTATGGATTCTCTCTCGTCCCAGCCTCTCTATTTCAAGCTCAGGAGATTCAATTCCAATGGTTGTTTAGTACGCAAATGAGTCTTCAACCAAAGGGGATGGAGCTACTAGTTTGACTTCGGTTTACTAGTCCGACTAAGCTAAGAATACTAGCCCAACTAAGTAAAGTAAGAAAAGTCTTAGAGGGAACCTTCCTAATAGAAAGGATAGAAAGAGGTTCTGCAAGAAAAGAAGAACTCTAAATAAATAAGGATCGGGATCAGAATCCGGAGAAAGATCAGGATCTCCGGTTTTGTGGGATTTTCGTAGTTAAACTACTCGGCTAAAAGCAGAGGATGAACCGGCTTTTTCGACTTAGACTATAGGGGACCAGCCCAATTTCTTTAGAGGCGGAGATGCACTCAGCTAAAGATGAAGTCTTAGTGACGTGACAGCTGAAAGGAAGTCAACCCTAATAGCTGGAGCTCCTTGATTACTTCACTGAGCTGAGGAAAGCTGTCTTGGAGTTGAAAACAGCTTGACTGAACGGAGGAGAACTGTGAACTGAACTTCAAGCATGCCTTCGATCCTAAGCTAACTAAGAGCCAAAGTGAACTTTCCTCTGGGAACTATTAGCCAAAGGTCTAGGCGTAGTTTAAGACTCCTCAACTATCTGCTTCTTTCTCGATCGGAACTGGCAACAGATCTAGCAGCGTATGAAATGCACCTGATGCAAAAGAAGAGGGGGTTCGAACCAATAGCTGGAGTTGCAGGATCGGAGTTTAAGCGAGACTAATAAGATAAGGAGCGGGGACAATATGACCAGTTCTAGTTGCAGAAATCTCTAACTTCGACTAGCAGTCAATCAAGGGGGGACTAAATGACCAAAGGGGTTGGATTCTTAGAGCTTAGAGCTGGGCTAACAATCAAAGGCAGAAGAGTTCGCAGAAGAAGCTGCTAGGGATGCTTCCTCAACAAGGAGCTAAACCTTCTTTGCGAGGGGCGACAACATGGAGCCGGGGAAGCGCTTCCCTTTTACCTGCTCACTAAAGTCTTTGTATTTAGTGTGCTCGAATCCCTACCTCTCCATTCCCGCAAGGCGGACGTGGGTGACCTTCTTAGGGCTGGTGGCAGAACTATTCCATTCCAGTTTAAGGCTCTGTCTTTGGCTATCAATGAAAGGTGCCAGAGTCAACAATCAGTCTTGCCACACCTGAGCAGTCAGTTCTCTAACCAGCTCCAGTGGCTTTTTGGGCAGAGTCATAGTCTACTTTTTTCCGTATTAAGAGAGAAAAGTCGACTTTTCATCCCGAATGGAATTTTTCAGTCAAAGTGCAGATATTGCCGATACCGAGAGCAAGGCCGAGTCTTGATCTATCACGAGCAGAAGGGACGGAATTCCTCGTGTTCGCACTGACATCTTTCTTTCAGAACCTCTTCATTTCCTGAGGTATAGAGACTTCCCAATCTACATACGTACCTTTCCATCGACCTATGAGGCGGAACCGTTTTCTTTTGTTGACCGCCTTTAGTAGCAATGGCACCAGCATCTGACCAAGTTGCATAGTAGGGAACGGGGTTGTATTTGAACTAATTCGAGTTGAATCAGCAGCAAAGCAAGCAAAAATCGAGTTATTAGTAAGGCGAGCATCCCTTATAGAAAAAAACCTAATTGAATAGATCCAGCAGGTAATGGATCCGTAGTCACTGGGTATCGATCTGGAACTGAAACTACTGCTTCTTAGCTTTCCGGCTCGGCTGTACCGGACTCTGCTGAGTCAACCGAAAAAACTTGTTCCTTTTCGCTTGGGCGGTGAGGCATCTGAGCCGCTTTGTTACGCCACCGAGTGTTGAAGTTAGAGATCAAATCTTTCTAAAAGGCCCCTTATTTGCCGCGCCTAGCAAATCGTCTTTCGAGAAATGTCTTCGGATAAGGTAAGGGTTTTGCTTAGTGTCAGATCCTGCGCGTAGTGAGTCTATCGTGTTTCATTCTAAGTCTTTGAAATAGATTGCTGCTAACTATTGAATGGGGCGGCCTTCACACATGGGATTGGAAGCTAGGATGTAGTCTTTATATGTTGTTCAATTCTAACGAAGTCGGCGTCGAGAGAGAAAAGAGATTGCGTAAGTAGCCTAGCGCATGTGAAGAAGAAAATGAAAGACTAACTAAAGAATTAAGATAGAGAAAAGATGAATAGTTTCCTTCATACCGATCTAAAACGCATCCGTCTTTGTTTCTTTTTTGTAGTTTTTACATTTTGCTTGGCCGTCTTTATGTTTATGTCAGTTGACCCATATGATATTATAAATAGGGGTGAGTGCAGTGGGCAAGAGGGCTCCTCCTCGAGCTCAATGAGTTGGCAAAAGTACCTTGATCTCGAGATAGATCAAGAGGGAAAACCCACATCCAGTAGGGAAAACAAAGCAGCTGAGTCATCGTCGGCGCCTGATGCCTTAGACCAACGAATGGAGGACCTTCTGGAGGAAAATTTAAGGAGGAAAAAAGGAGCTCTGGCGGAAGGGGAAAAGATATCCGAAGTACGCGAAGCTGTGAAAGATCACTTTCACGTCCAAACCAAACCCCAGAAGTATGAATTAATAAAAGACCTTAAAAACGAAATAGGTTTTAATGAAAAA
>JAOVYX010001496.1:0-12601 GCA_035668315.1 Drosera spatulata | reverse complement strand
TCCTCCTCTATATTCTGCTTAGAACAACCCTAGGACACGTATTTATAGGCGAGGGTTTGAGTCCAGATCGATCCGACAACTAAAATCTAATGTTTTGCATCTGAAGCCACGTCGCGGCCGTGACCATGCCAGTCATGCCTACGACCAATTAAAAATTGGGAATCTGTAGAAAAAAATCCGGCGTGCCCGCGACCTCCAGGGCATTGCGCCCGTGACCAATGTGCTGTCCGCGACACAGCTTGTAGCGCCCACGACACTGTTCCCCTAACCTTAAAACTAACATTAAAAATACTAAACAACATCCAAAAATTCTAAAAACCTATACAACACATCTAAACATGCTAATCTAGCTGAACGCTGTGAAACATTGCCGTATAAACTCTCGAAGCATGTGAAACGACGATGAATCGTGAAATCCAGCTTTTTGAGCTCATGACTTGCCATTTTCTTCATCCTTCTTCATTTTTTCTCTTAACTTCGCGTCAATCTGCCAAAAACATAAAAACACAACAGTGCCAACATTCCATGACAAAAAGACGCTAAAAACATAAAATAGACAATACAAGAGGAATAAGACAAACATTTAGAATAAAGAAATGATGTGTGTTTTCATACACATCGGGTGACTGATCATCCACTCCGAAAAGTGTTGCATAAACTAGAAACTTCAGAAAGACTTATAAAATGGTCCATCGAGCGAGGTGAATTTGGAATCACATACGAAGCCAGGTCGGCAATAAAAGCCCAAGCCCTAGCTGACTTCTTGGTTGAATGTCGATTTGAGCAGTGTGAAAAAGAAGAAATAGAAGAGAAACCAAATGACATCAGGACAGCATACACAAAGGGTTCATCATCTATCCTAGGAGCAGGAGCCGGGGTCCAACTTCGATCTCCAAGTGGCCGGAAACTCCCATGTTCGGTTCAATTACATTTTAAGGCTACCAACAAAATGGCCGAATATGTAACACTTATAACAGCATTGAACGAGGCGAAACATTTGGGGATAACCAACCTATACGTTTGTTCAGACTCATAATTAGTAGTTGAACAAGTCTCAGAAAGATGTGAAGTCGGAGAAGGACTTTTAGGATATAAGGAAGCTGTCATAGATATTATCAAGGGATTTGCTGAGTTTCAGATTCAACAAATCCCTCGGAGGGAGAATGGGGCAGCAGATACACTTAGCAGAAATCCGAAGATCGCCTATACTCCATTTGGCCGACTCTATTCTGAATTGGTACCATCTCCGAGAAAGAAGAATGAAAAGTCGGTTAACCCAGTTGATTTTGAACCTTTATTTATGGATGATATAGTTAAATATCTTTGAAATGGAGCACTCCCAGAAGATTATAAGTCAGCTCAGAAAACAAAAAGAAAGACACCTCATTTTCTGCTAATCAACGATCAACTATACAGAAGGTCCTACTCCTCACCTCTCCTTAAATGCCTAGGTCCGAACAGAGCTCGGTTTGTCCTTTGAGAGGTACACAAAGGCATATGTGGAAATCATCATGGGGCACGGCCCCTAAGCCTTAAATGCTTAAGATAGGGTTACAGATAAGTTATATTTATATCACTTATTTACATTGTTTTACACTTGACTTTAGGTGCGTTTTCGTGTATTCAAATAAATCTTCATGTAGTTTAAGTTATTTTACTACTTTAATTATTTTTTGGATTTTTTTGAGTATTATTGCATGTGTTTAATATATATTTGTATTAAAACAAGTCATTTTCGAGTTATGTGACACTTTATTGTTGAAATTTCTTGGTTACTGATCTCACTTCGTAAATAATGGTTCTCCCAACTCCGGTTGAGTTAAGCTATGAACTTTATATCATTGGAAAGATCTAAATGTTTTCTTTCTAGTGCACTTTGAATCACATTAAACGGAGATTTGTATAAAGAGTTATGCTTAGTTTTGTACAAGATGTTTTTTACTTTGGTAAAATCGTGTCAAGTAATGTCTTGATTTTAACCTAGGTAATTCTTCCTCTTTTGTATCATAACATTGGTCTAATAATTTGATGATGGGTATCGTTGAGACTTTGGTGTACAATATGGCCATATTCTTCCTATTTTGTTATATTACTAAATATAATATTAATGAAAAAAAAGGTGATCGTCTTGGACTTTTCTTCTTATCAACTCACTCATGTATTAGCTTTAATTGTGAGGGTCCCTTGTCTTGTGATGATTTGACACACCCATAATGTGTAAACATGGACATTTTATCTTGTTAAAAGAGGGAGATTCATGCAAACAAGGAAAAAAAAAAAAGAAATCAAATCAATATATGTTAATAAATAAGAATTAGGATAAAAGGGACTTACTACTCAATCTCTTAACTAGTATTTGTTTTCTCTACTACTTTCTTTTGTTCATTATTTTTGTAGTTCCCCTTAAGCAACCAGGGGAGAGGAGAATGCTAGGAGCAAGGATTGCATACACCATTTCAAGGATTCATCAAGCTATACCGAATCATACCAAGAAAGAGTCGGTCTTGCTAGAGACATCTTTGCACTTGAGTTTCTTCCTCCTCTTGTATTGCTTTGGTTGTAAAATCCCTTACACACTTCTTTGTTTTTTGTCATATTATAAAGTTTAATGAAGTTATTGTGTTCTTAAGTTGTGTATTTGTCTATTTTTAAAGTGCCTAGATATTCGAACTAATAATCATGTATAGTTCACTATACAAGTTTGAGTGTGTTTGTATCATTTTTATCATGAGCTAAACCTCTTATACTTGGGATGATGATGAAGTTTTTCATGTGATTTAACCAATAATGAGTTAAGAAGAGTTAAATATTACAAGATCTAGAGTCATTGAACAAGTTGGAACATATTCATGATCTTGAGAAGTAATCTTGTTCTAGAATTTCAAGTTAAGGATTAAATGGTAAATGTATCCTTAAGGTGTTAAAAACCAACTTGTAAAATCATTTTCTAAAAACTTGGAAGATCTAGAGAGTCTATTTAGAAATAAGAGACTTTTTTGTGGCCTTTAACAAAATCAAAAATTTGGTAAATGGTCCATTATCTCTAAGATGAATATAATTGGTACATATGAAAATAAATCTTGTAATTGATGATTTAATCCTATACTTGATGTTCTTGTGATTAAAGAATTTTGTGATTTGTAAAAATTACAGAATATATAAATGTTATTTAAACCGAAAGGAAAACTAATATCTAAAAAAACCGACAACATAGAAACAATTCTGTTAATTATATGCTCTTTATGTTATGATGCTGAATGACTTCTTATTCTAAATTATGCAATCTTTATTCTCACATGTTTTAGCTTAAGAAGATGCTTGTGTAACCTCGACGAAGGTGCATATAAGAAAATTTGATAATACGATCTGAAAGGATTAAATTTCGATCGACTCAAATTTAGCTGTCTATTCTAGTATTTAGTTTCTATTATCCTTGTGGGTTTGATACTCTTGTACTCTTCACTCTATTCATGAATGACATGTGAACTTGCATTGGATGTCCAAACAGTAATTAGTGTTGTACCGTTCAAGTTTTTGACGCCGATGTCAGGGACGTAAGACAACCAATATTAGAGCCAACACTCTTAGTTATAGATTGAGTCATTTTCTTTTTTATTCTATAATTTTATTTCATCAATGTATGAGAAGGACTCGTCGTGTCAATTTACTTCCTTTCGATCTAGAACCAGAAAGAACGTGTCATAAATTAAGAAAAGAAAAGCAAGTTAACGCTAGTCTTCCTACTACACTAATGGAAAATATTGAACAATATCCTCGGGATGAGGTCTTGGTTCAACAAAAAGCTCTTTGTGACTATGCATTTCCAAAAGTCTCGGGGAACTTCACTAGTATTCGTAGGCCAACCATGGCAGCAAACAACTTTGAAATTAAGCCGGGTGTGATTCAAATGGTTCAGGGGAATCAATTTTGTGGATTGCCTAATGAAGATCCCAATTTACATATCTCATCATTTCTTGAAATATGTGGCATTTTTAAGGTGAATGGTGTTTCTGATGACGCTACTCATCTAACGTTATTTCCATTCTCATTAAGAGACAATACAAGGATTTGGCTTCATACATTACCTGTAGGATCGGTTACCACTTGGGAAGATTTAGCTCAAAAATTTTGGCCAAGTTCTATCCACTGGCTAAGACTGCGCGAATGAGAAATGAAATAGCTACTTTTTCACAAATTGATTCTGAATCGCTCTATGAATCTTGGGAGCGATATAAAGAGTTATTAAGAAAATGTCTGCACCATGGAATACCGGAGTGGATGCAACCTCAATGCTTTTACAATGGTCTTAATCAATCGATCTATACTCTTTTAGATGTTGCGGCAGGAGGATCTTTAATAAGTAAGTCTCATAAAGGACTTTTGATTTGTTAGAGGAAATGGCGGCAAATGCTTATCAATGGCTGTTCGAGAGAGTTATAACAAGAAAAACAACAGGAAAATATGAAGTGGATGCGCTTACCGCATTGATCGTACAAGTGGCCACTCTCTCGAAACACATAAACTCACTCGTAGTTAATGTCAATTCCATTTCTTCTACCCTTTCAAGCGAGTCATGTGATTTTTGTGGAGGTCCTTACTTAAGTTCCAATTGTCAAGATGGCAACCCTTTTACCTCTGGATCACAAGTAGAACAAGCACAATTTGTGTAGAATAACGGTTGTTCACCAGCCCCACTCAACAATCCTTACTCAAGCAAATATAGTTCTGGCTAGAGAAATCACCCCAATTTTTCTTGGAGAGGAAACCATGGAATGCCATCTAGAGGTCCTCCTGGCTTTGCACCTCCTTAATCATTACAACCACCTCTAACCCAAGGGCAATCATCTAAATCTTCAATTAAATATCTCCTCTCACAGTTCATGTCAAGGACGGATACTTCTATCTGTAACTTAGAATCTCAAGTCGGACAACTTGCTTCAATTATGCCTACTCATCCATAAGGTTCATTACCTAGTAACACAATTCCAAATCCAAAGGAACAGGTTAAGGTAATTCATCTAAGAAGCGAAAGGGAATTAAAAGATCCCAAAGTTAAGGAGCCTCAAACTATGGAGATTGCAGTTAATGAAAGTGGAGAAGATAATTAAAATATAGAGAATAAACCAGGTAAAACGTTTGAAAATCTTTCAAAAAAGGAACAAACAACAAAAGGGGAAGAGAAAGATAAACAATCCAAAATATGTCCAATTAAATCACCTTCTTATGTTCCTCAAATGCCATATCCTCCGGTTTCAAAAACAAAAATTGGATAAACAATTTGAAAAATTTCTTTTAACTTTTCAAAAATCTTCACATTAATATCCCATTTTCAGATGCTTTCGCTTAAATGCCAAGTCATTAACAGTTTATGAAGGAAATTCTTTCTAACAAGCGAAAGTTAGAGGAGTATGAGACTGTGGCACTCACAAAAGAGTGTAGTGCTATCATTCAAAAGAAACTCCCACCAAAACAACAAGATCCGGGCAGTTTCACTATCCCTTGTACGATGGGCAACTTGCATTTTGGAAAAACCCTTTTTGATCTTGGAACTTTAATTAATCTTATGTCATTGTCTATATTTCAGAAGCTTGACTAGGGGGAGGCTAAACCTACAACAGTCTCAGTTCAACTTGTTGATAGATCAATCAAATATCCATGAGGTGCGATTGAGGATGTTTTAGTGAAAGTAGATAAGTTCATATTTCTTGTGGAGTTTATAGTCCTTGCTATGGAAGAAGATGTGAACATTCCAATCATTTTGGGATGACCATTTCTAGCAACAGGAGGAGCTCTTATCGATGTTCAAGAAGGCCAACTCACTCTTAGGGTCCAACACGATGAAATAAAGCTTGATGTCTTCAAAGCTATGTGGTATCCTAATGAAATTGAGTCAGGTCATAGAGCTGAGGTCATTAATAATTGCATTGCAAGTGTGATGTATGAAAACATGAAGACTAATCCTCATGGTCTTTCTCCTTTTGAGGAACTTCGAGGAGTATGTTGAATATGATCCACCTGAGATGAATAACGATATTAAGGATGAGCTCAAGCAAAAAGAAACAAATCTAGGTGAAGAATCTGCAATGAGTACTCACTTAGAACTTAAATAACTCCCTAAACATCTCAAGTATGTGTTTTTAGGAGAGTCATGAACTATGACTGGTTGGAGGGTGTGCATTGACTATCATAAGTTAAACAAAGCAATAAGGAAGGATCATTTTTCCCTTTCTTTTATTGATCAAATACTTGATAGACTTTTAGGGCATTCCTATTATTGTTTTCTTGACGGCTATTAGGGCTATAATCAAATTTGTGTAGCACCGGAAGACCAAGAGAAAACCACTTTCACTTGTCCCTATGGGGCATTTGCTTATAGAAGAATGTCTTTTGGTCTTTGCAATGCCCCGGCTACCTTTCAATGGTGTATGATGACAATATTTTCCCTCATGGTGGAAAAATATATTAAAGTTTTTATGGAAGACTTCTCGGTCTTTGCAGTTGATTTTGACTCTTGTTTAAAACATCTGAAACTTGTTCTTAAGAGATGTGAGGCGACAAATCTTGTCCTAAACTGGAAGAAGTGCCATTTCATGGTAAAAGAAGGTATTGTCATAGGTTATAAGGTCTCTGCAAAAGGTTTGGAAGTGGATCAAGCTAAAATCGAAGTAATGGAAAAGTTATCACCTCCATCCTCAGTCAAAGGAGTTTGAACTTTTCTAGGTCATGCTGGCTTTGTACAGAAGATTGATTAAGGACTTCTTAAAAATCTTAAAACCATTGTGTTGCTCGTTAGAAAAGGTTGCATCCTTCCGTTTTTGTGATGAATGCATGAAAGCATTTGAGCATTTAAAAAACACTCTCACAATTGCACCTGTAGCTATCGCACCATTATGGGATTTACCGTTTGAACTAATGTACGAGGCGAGCGATTATGCAGTTGGAGCTGTGCTAGGGAAACACATTAATAAAGTTTTTCACACTATTTATTATGCGAGTCGTACCTTGAACGATGCTTAAATAAATTATGCAACGACGGAGAAAGATTATTAGCCGTTGTCATTGCTTTTGACAAGTTTCGCTCATATTTGATGGAAAGCAAAGTGGTGGTAAAAAAGGACCACTTGGCTATAAAATACCTAGTTGCAAAGAAAGACGCAAAGCCTCGATTGATACGGTGGGTTTTGCTATTGCAGGAATTTAATTTTGAAATCTGTGTTAAAAAAGGGAACGAAGAACATGGTTGAAGACTACTTATCTCGTCTTGAGCATGGAGATTTGAACATGAATGATGAGACATGAATTGAAGAGTCATTCCCAGACGAGCAACTCTTTGTTGTTTCTGATAAAAAGTTACCTTGGTTTGCGGACCATGCTAACTACTTGGTTAGTGGTGCATTACTACCAAACCAATCCTACCAGCAAAGAAAGAAATTTTTCTTAGAAATACAACTTTTTTTGTGAGATGTACCTATACAAGAGTTGTCCTGATAGAGTTCTTCATCGATGTGTCCCTAAAGAGAAAATGAAAGATATTTTATACCATTGTCATTCATCGGATTATGGTGGTCATTTCGGGGGTAATAAGACGGCAACTAAAATTTTACCAAGTGGATTTTATTGGTCATTCTTATATACAGATGCATTCACATATGTCTCTCTTTGTGATTAATGTCAAATGACAGGAACAATCTCTAAGAGATATGAAATGTCCCAAAGTGATATGCTTGAAATCAGTACATCCTTGTTGCTGTGGAAATCAGTACATCCTTGTTGCTGTGGAAATCAGTACATGGGCCCTTTTCCTAAGTCTTGTGGCAATCAGTACATCCTTGTTGCTGTGGATTATGTATCAAAATGGGTTGAGGCTATCGCTTCCCCTATAAATGATTCCAAGGTGGTACTCAAATTCATGAAAAAAATACATTTTGACTAGGTTCGGGACTCCGCGCACACTTATAAGCGATGGAGGGACACACTTTTACAATAAATGGTTAGATGCGTTACTTTCTAAGTATGGGGTGAAACATAAAGTTGCAACACCTTATCATCCCTAAACTTCTGGTCAAGTAGAAGTATCTAATCGAGAATTGAAACAAATTTTAGAGAAAACGGTTAATTCTGTACGCAAAGATCGGGCCATAAAGCTGGACGATGTGTTGTGGGCATATAGGACAGCTTACAAAACACCAATAGGCACTTCGTCATATAAACTAGTGTTTGGTAAGACATGTCATCTTCCTTTAGAGTTGGAACATCGTACATATTGGGCAACCAAATATCTTAACTTCAACTTGAAAAATATAGAAGGGAAGCGTCTCCTCCAATTGAATGAATTGGAGGAATTTCATCACGATGCTTATGAGAATACAATAGTATATAAACAACGAACAAAGCTTACGATGAGAAGAGAATTTTTCATAGGGATTTTTCTATCGGGGATAACGTTTTTCTATTCAATTCTCGTTTGAGATTAGTTTTTGGTAAATTGAAATCACGATGGTCTGGCCCTTTTACCGTTACCATGTTTTTCCACATGGAGCAGTTGAAATTGAAGGCACACAAGGAAAATTCAAGGTGAACGGTCAAAGTTCAAAGGCTATGCTGATGGAGGAAAGCAAAAATTTGCCTCCTTGGTGTTGAACGACACTTAAGAATAAAGACGTAAAACTAAACGCTGCTTGGGAGGCAACCTATGCTATTTCTATTTAAGTGTGTGTTTCTTAATGTGTTAGAGTAGGTTAAACTCCATATGTGAATTCCTCACTTTGCGTTACTTTCCTTGCGTTACTATCTATCTTATATCGGTATAACTATATTTGTAATTTAAGGAATGGATCCTGTTAGTAATCCAGTGTTGCAGCTTTAAGAAGCTTACAAGCTACTTGAGGATGACAATCAAACGCTTTGAGAGGAGCTGACAAAACTCAAAGAGGACTTGAGGCGGAGTTTGCAAAGCATTAGTCTAAAGAAGCGTGTAAAAAGAGGAAAAGTACCGGTTATGTCTGTGCCACTTGTGAAGCCTCGTGTTCATTGGTTACCACATGAATTGTATGCATGAAATAGAACTATTGTTGATCTTGATGAAATCTCTCCACAGGGTTTTCCTCAGGACAAGCATTGTATTTCATGAGTATTCGGATGACAGACTAAGTATTTTTTTTCTTCTTTTATGTATTAACCCTTTAATTGAGTCGTGTTGTTCATGTTTTGCAGGTATCTGATACATAGTGTGGGAGAGCAATTGCTTATCGTGATTGGAAATCTTGTTTCATCCATTTTTCATACGAAGCTAAGTGTCCCATCCTTCACTACTTTCTCTTTTTACCTGTATTCTTTTGTGGTTTTCTATTCACTTATTGTGTGTTTACCTAATATTATTTCAATGAGGATATTGAACCTCCTAGGAAAAGGGGTCGACTATCTATCCTCCAAGTCAACACAAACAAGGGGCCATCTGGATGTTTAAACATGGCCCCATCTTTAGGACAAGGCCCATGGGGTACGACTCTAACCGGCTCACCAAAACGAAGACGAGATATAGGTTGACAGGGCGAGCTGGATCGGGCTCATTTGAGAACTCGGAATGTCGGTATCAAAGGGTCTCTCTTCAAACGGAACCGACTCATCTGCAGGAACAGAGGGCGGTATCGGATTTGACGAAGACGATGGAGAGATAGACGCCGGCTTCCCCTTTTTCAACGCAAGGCGACGTAGTACCTAATCTAGAGGAGGTGCCATGTTCGGAGGAATATGGCTCACTGGGAGAAAAGACAAAATGGTCAAGTCAGGAAACACATAAGTCGGAAAAGAAAACGAACTGAAATCAGACATACCAAACTGGTGATCCTGCAAGCTCTTAGTGTTAATCAAAGAAAAGAACTCGACAGCACCGTTCTCTTTCAGGTACACTGTCAATTTCTTGAAATTATTCGCTTCGATAGAGTTCAACGTCGGTTTTTTAACTGAATCTTGTCTAACCTCTATAGTCCATCAAGTTGGATCATCCATGGTAGGGAAGAAGTTACCAAATAGAAAGAAGTTTTAAAACCTTTTAGAGTGTCGGGGATATCCTTCATCACTTTAAACCCCGACCTGACAGCAAAGTAATACCACCCCTCCGCATTAAGATAATTTATTTTATAATATTTAAAAAATAGTTTACCATGACTTCAGAACCCAGTATACCGGCTTGTTCAGCATACATAAAGAAACCAATCGCAAGTCGGATCGAATTAGAGATCAGCATATTTGGTGTAATATTTAGAGTAAAAAAGAGAGATTTATGAAAGACATCGATCGAAAAGTTGAAACCGGCTTCAAAAAGGTTATAATAAACCGGGAGCTCATAACAGCGAAATGTATATCAAACGGGATAGTGACTCGGGAGCTTCAGGTTATATCCTGTATAAGGACCAAAGAAAGACTTGATGAAATCAAGGTCTTCCTCAGTCATATCAGAAAAACTTGTAATAACACTTGAAGAAAATGACTTAAAGATGTTCAGAGGCTCAACTTCGGCGATAAAAGGGGAATCACTACCGACTTCCGAGTCCCTAGATGAACTCAGACGATCCGAAGAACCATCATGAGGGATCTCGTAAGAACAAAAGGGATTCCCAGAAGACATAATAGAAAATGAGAGAAGTTATAGAACCTGGAGGAAGAAAAAGCTTTTTGAAGACGGAGCTGGAAGTGGGATCGAAAAATCACTAGCGATGACGAAAATCGTAGAGGAAGAGAATGGCGGCGGAGAACTAGAGAAAGAGAAAGGAGAAGAGGCAAAAATCCACAAAGTGTGTATATATGTAGAAGACGAAGAGAGGCGAATGAGAAATATAGGGTTTCCCAGAGACGTCCGATCAAAAGAAAGCAAAAGCCCAGATCAAAGCACATGTTCGACCTCGGACACCTCAATGGTCACATCCCAGAATCATTATGATGATAGCCTATCACCATCCTTGTCGTCAATCGTCATCATTATGGACAATTTTCAAGATAAGGAATAAACTATATCTTCGAAAAAACGACAAGGCGATAAAAGACATCTGAAGTTTGAAATTTAGTCAGATCGGAAGAGTGACATCATTGGAAGATTGAATCGTCCAAGTTAGAGGCCGAAGTGTGACACCTCGACCAAAAGTAACTAAAGAAAAAGTGCATCTCGTATTACGGAAAAAGTAACTCGGTCGCTAACAAATAAGCTTTATGGCCAACTTGAAACAACTCGGGCAAGAAGCTTGGGGGCATATTGATGATCACAAAAATAGTATCTGTAAAGCCCAGAAAATTACGATCAAATAAATATAAAAATTATGATCAAATAATAGTTCGAAAATTAATAAACATAATAAAATATGCGTTTCTTCGTTTATAATAAATTAATATAGAGAAACGAATCTCATTTCAAAGTTTTGAGACATAACGTTACGTTCATAACATAAAACTTGAGAGGAAGTTAGGATAACTTTTTATCACGAAAAAATTTGAAAAACTATATGTTAATTAATAACATGATTTTTCGAGCGTGGTGATAAAGTTTGAGCGAAAATTGTGGGAGATGTGGGATTAATTGGTCCTACGATTAAACGGAATAGGGATGTTTTTTTTTTTAAATAACCCACTATACTCCTTTCCCTCCTTTTCTCCCCACCACTTCTCCTACAATCTCCAGTCCTGATCTGACCACGACAACCACTCCTCCACCCACCTTCATCACCTCCAAGAAGTAAAAGAAGCATACATCTCCCTCACTCTCCTCTTCATTTCACTCTCTTCTTCCTCTTGCTCTTCCTCTCTTCCATTCTTGTTTGATTTCCTTATTTGTTCTCAAGGATCATAGCAGCTCGGGGCGAGGCTGTGGTAGTTACTGGAAGGAAGAAGGAGAGGAGGAGAAGGCGTTCGAACCATCAAAGGAACAAGAGGTGTGTTTTTCACGCCAAAGGAAGCAAACCAAGGCAAACAGGCTCAAAACTTTTTTAACGAGAGGGTGAGCTACGCCACTTCTATTTTCAACTCTTAACCGATTATATGTGATCAAACAACAAGGAAAATAACATGAAAAATAGGTCACGGACGAATAAACGTGGTTTTTGAACCAAAAGATGAGTTATGCTCGTGAGATCCCGAAACCTAAGATTTTATGTATCAAACAAGCCCACAACTGAACAAACATGACAAGAACTAAGTAAATGTTATGTTTATGAAGTTTTAGATCATTTGGGATTGAATTGGTTGGGTAAAACAAAAAAATCAACAAATCAGTCCGTATCGATTCTTGGACAGCTTTGACGTTCGACTTTAGAATGTATTTTTATCCCAGTTAGAATCAGCCAATGAGTCTTGGAAAAAAATTGTAGAGGATTTCTTACGGTTTCCAATGAATCAAGAATCACTCAATTTGGTTAAAAAACGAGGAAGTTATGTGCATTCAAAGTTAGGCCTGAAAATCTAAAAAACCTACCAGTGCACTGCCTGAATTCAGTCGCGACTGCGACAAGAATTGTAGCCGCCGTGTTGCCTTTCAACCAGTCCAGGAAATTATTTTTCAATGTATTTATGTGTCGTATCAAGCCGTATACCCTTTATGTCTACTAAAATACAG
>JAOVYX010001495.1:0-12602 GCA_035668315.1 Drosera spatulata | reverse complement strand
ATTCAAAGGAACATCCTGCACTAACAATTCCCTTCTTACTACAAAGTACAAACAGTCCACAACCTATCCTAATGCATCTTAAGCATAAATTCTACATCTTAAACCTGCAACATAAACTCCTAGTCGGTAAAAACACACACTATTCTAATGTATAGCCGTATTATATGAATATTAAACACAAACGTCCGTCAAAACCTGATAAATTTCCCGTATTATTCAACCATCAAATTCATTTCTCCCAGTTTTCTCTTACTTATACTTTCTTACATCACGATACCATCTCACCCCTCAATCGCCTGTCCAAACCACCACCCAGGTACTCCCATCGCAGATAGGATCCGCTGACGACTAGATGTAAACAGTCTTATCCCTGCTGCCAACAACACCAACACTGTTTCCCGAACACATTTCCCCAATTCAACTCCAACCTTCAAATCTAAACAATCACCAGAACCTCCACAAAAACACCTAGAAATCAAGCTCAATATTCCAATCCCCGACATTCCAACGAAATGTAAGGAGTACCGATAGATCCTTCGACGGCTCCGACTTGCACGCCGCCGACGCGGAACCAGCGGTGGAGCCCTTCCCGGATGACGACATCGGAGAGAGGAAATTGAACCGGTGAAGGGCAGATCGGCGGCGGCGGCGGCGATGAAGGAGGACATGCAGGCGGCGAAAATGGCGGCGCCGAAACCCTAGTTGGGAGCCGGCGAGAGGATGCTTTGCTGGACTTGATGAGTTGGGGTTGGGGAAAGTAGAAAATGGTGAATTGAGAAGGAAAAGGGCAAAGGGAAAGGGGAAAGTTTTGGGGTGGGAAGTGCGAGTGTGCGACGTTGGTGATGAGTTGTAAGTTGGGACGAGAGTGAGTTTTGGACATCGGTTTATGGCTTATGTTGTTTGGTTATAGTTCTTGTTGATCGTGATTTCTGGGTCACAAGTTGGAAGCGTCATCGGAATCCGGTGATATCATCGAAATCCGATCACCTTGTCGGAGACGTTGTCGAAATCCGATCATCTTATTGGAATCTCAAACAGAGCGTCAGTTCAAAACGAAGCAGAGCGTCTGAAGAAAAAGAACAGAACGTCTTAAGGAAAAAAATAGAACGTTTGAAAAAAAAAAAGAACGTCTGAAGAAAAAAATAAAGCGTCTGAAAGAAAGAAACAGAGCGTCTGAAGGAGAAAAAAAATATTTTTATTCACACATGTTGCACTATAAAAAAAAATATTCTAATGATGAAGAAAACAATGTCAAAAAAACACAAAATCTTTACAATAAAATCGCTTCACATTTTATCAACTTTATTCCTTGATATTTCGTCGAGTACCTTCCTTGCATCCCCTATTGTCCACATTTCGCATTAAAAATTCACAAGTCTAGTGTCCATAAACCATCTTCATGAATTGATCGATCACAAAAAAATAAAAAATATTACAAAAAGCACCAACATCATCTTCAAAAATACCAAAAGTTCTCAAATACAGTTTCATCCACGACGAAACACCAATAATATCAAAAACACTGTCCTATAAGAAATCACTTGAATCAATAAGTCTAAAATCATTAGTCAAACTTCGTAATCATCAACTAATGTTATCAAAGTCACTGTTGAATTGATTTTCTCCAAGGATATCAAAGAGTTCCTTCGATTTGGGTCTGCTGTCTGCAGCGGAGATAGAGAAATCGTGCAAGGAGACCGATGAGAGATTGTGATGGTGAAGATGATGTCGTGGCGATGGTGGGCAGAAGCGAAGGTGGATTTGGTGGAGGAAAATGAGATTGTGGGAGGGGGAGAAAGAAACGTTGAAATTGTATGTTTTGAGAATTAAAATCCCCCTGGATGTTTTTGTAATTAAATTTTCAAAACTGTATGTTTGGATAATTTTCTGAAATAAATATTATTGGATTCGACCATTATCATTTTGTGGAGACGATAAAATCAAGGAGCTAATCTAGAATTTGATGTGATTTGAAAATTCTTGTTCAAAACTATATGTTTTGTAAGATATACTAATGAGATTTTTTTTCCCATTCCGGAATAAGATTTTTTAACCTTATATGATATTTATTTTATTAAAATAATATTAGTATTTGATTCGATTAAAAATAAATACAATATGTGATTCACCTTATATAATTAGATCCAAAACATTCGTCCAAGTTATAACCCTTAATACTTTCGCTTAATATATAAGTAATATAGATTTTGTTTTGTCTTCATTTTCTTGCAGGTTTTTGTTTTTAATTTTTTTTTAATGAAACTCATTGGGGGCATTCTTCATAATCTTTTATTCTAGGAGGTAAAATTGTAACATTGTACTAATCTTTCCTAGATTTCGTAAAATCAAATCCACATTTTTATAAAGAAATAAGTTTTCGTGACATAGATTAGATATGAATAACGAAGATAAGGTTATTATCTCTATATTGACTGCAAGAGGGATTCCTTCAAATCACAGCCCATGTTAACCTGGTTTTCGGTTCTCGGCCCAACACCATATTCCCTTCCCAAACCCCATTTAACGCGACCCGATCATCTCCTCGCTGACTCGCTCGCTCGCTCCTCATCATCTCCGTCGCCTGCTCGGCCGCCTCCGCTTCCTCGTCCGCCGCAACGCTGTAATCGTAAGATACGAAGATCAGCATCGTCGGACGGAGTCGAATTAATGGTGCAATCAAAGCAAGGGCAAAAACCTAAGCAAAGGAAAACTCATCCTCATTATCAAAATCTTCATCAGGTATTGTACTGTATTGTATTGTTGCTGCGAAGTTGTTGTTGATGTTATTGCCCTAGTTTCTGATTCCGATTAGATAGGCGAGAAATTGTTAGCTGCAGATGTTGATGACATGCTTGTGGTTGTGGACTTCGAGTTGGTGGTGCGTTGTGTGAAATTTAATGATTACTATATGTTGTCCTGGTTGTGCAGCAACGGGGTTTCTAGTGATCATATTTTTTAGGTTTTCATGTCATAAGTTTTCCTTGTATGGGATTTCTGGTTCTGGTTAGGAGGAGTTGACTAAGTGGTTAGTTGTTCCCTTACTAACCGTGAGGTCAGGGTTTAACACCCGAGGGTATCAGGAAACAGCCATGTAAAAATAGGAGTAAAGCTGTGTACATCATCCTGCCATATAAGGATGCTCTTTCCACACCCTGCACTTGGTGGGATTATTGTGGGTATGTTCCTTTCCTTTCCAGACCCAGTCTATGACGGGAAATATTGAGTTGTTGTTGTGGGTTTCTGGTTCTGGTTTTTGCTATTTTGAACAACAATACCACTAGGTGACTACCAAGATAAAAATAGATTGCTAGTTGGGCATTTTGAAGGAGAGCGATCACGTTGTGTGGATTAGGAAAGAACACTGATGTTGTTGCTAAGTGGACTCTGTTGTAGTGACTTTTTGTGACAGGATTTATTTTTTTCTTGAGTAACTGTGGTTTTGCGGTGCTTTAGCGTTGTGGTGCAAAGTTTAATGAGCTTACAAGGTCGATTGGAATTTGTTTTGTTAGGCTAAAAAGCATGGAAAACATACGGACATATCGGAGATCCGTGCTCAGCTTGACCTGTTAGGATTAAAAGTCATTCAAGTGACGGCTGATGGTAACTGTTTCTTCAGGTATGTATCTGGCATACCCCTCACAGAGCAACTTTGATGGTGAGATGTAACAATGGTTACATATGGCTGGTGCCTATTTGATGATTCTTGTCTGTTTTTAGGGCATTGGCTGATCAATTAGAAGGCAATGAGGAGGAGCACAAAAAGTATCGGAGCATGGTGGTTCAGTATATTGTGGTATTTATTCAATTCTGCTATATGAATATCTCTATACAAGGCTGCTATGGTCGTCTCCATGATCTTTCTCGCCTTTTCTTATTTGCTTCCTATGTGTCAGTGTGCGTACTGCGTAACAGAATGTGTGACCATGAGTTAGCAACTTTGCCATCTCTCAAGCTCTATATATATATAGGGTTTGAAGGGGCTGAAGGCTCTTTAGCTGATTGTTAAATGAATCAATTCTAGCCATTAATTCAAAAAAGTAGTTGAATCTTCCTCATTCAATTTTTATTAGCTAAAAGACAAAAAAGGAAGTCGAGGAAATCAATGGCTAAGATTGATTTTCTTTAGTTAATTAGTTAAAAGGTTTTTAGTCCCTTTTTACTCATATATATACATAAAGGGAAGACTTTTTATGCTGCAAAAGACAGCCAATATCGTACTGCAAAGTCCAAAAAACATCATTTTATGATAAGAATGACATGGATTATGTTTGTGATACTTAGTAGACCAACCTAACAAAAAGAAAATGAATCATGACATTCAAGATAACAAAGTGATAATTTTCATCTTCTTTAACTTTTTTTCTTAATCATCTTGTTTGGTGAACTATTATAAAGAAAAAAGAAAACAAAAATTGCAAAAAACACAATTCAAAATGTTGTTTTTTACTCTTGCAGTAGTTTCTTGGCTACCTTTTGCAGCACAAAAGGTAATCTTATATGTGTTGTTAGCAACATATAAGTTGTGTGTTATTAGGACACATCCAACGGTGTAGATTTTTTTAAAACTGTTTTTGTTTTTGAAATTTCGCAATCATTTAATCTCCACCCTCCATTACTCCCTAACAACACCTAATGTTAGCATCATATTCTCTTTGTCCTATATATGATAAAAAAGGACTAAAGACGCTTTATCTAATTGGGTAAAGAAAATCAATCTTGGCCATTGACATATACATTCGGGAATGATATTGCACATTTATGGATTATTTTAAATCGTTTAATTGTAGGATTTTTGATTGCAAGGATTGAAGTGTTGGAATGATTTCAATTTTGGTTATTATGTTTCACATAAGTAAACATAAGTAGATGATCACATGTAACAACAGATTTCTTGAAAATGGATATTGTTTATAACATTTTTATGTGTGTCTTTAGCAATGCCTTTAGGCCCTTCAACCATATATATATATATATATAAAAGCTAAAGCTGTATCTGTTGCTGCAGCCATGTTTTGTGCTATTTAAGATGTGTGCCAATAAGCGAAAGCTGTATCTGACATGGCTTTCCTGCTAACAGAAAAATCGTGAAATGTTTGAGCCTTTTATTGAAGATGGAGTCCCATTTGAGGAATACTGCCTGTCCATGGAAGAAGATGGCACATGGGCTGGACATATGGAATTGCAAGCAGCTTCTCTAGTTACTCATGCTAACATATGCATTCATCGCGTAATATTTTTCTTGACTTTGGTTTTGCGATTTCTTCTTTTTGCCTTTGGACATAAGACTTATGCATGAGCATGATGAAGACGGCACACTGCGTATTGGGCTACCTATTTTGATAGACAATTTGATCCGTCCCAATGCTTGTGCAAAATTTTAATCGCATACATTACCTAACATAAGAAATTACTTGTCTATGCAGAGTATGTCACCTCGCTGGTATGTGCGGAATTTTGATGACCGAGATGCTCGCATGATCCATCTGTAAGTACCTCCCTTCTTGTATTGGAAAGTTATGTTTATATCCAGTCTAGTGGCTATTAGTGCCCATAAGCTACCTCAAATGGGAAATACTATTACCTCTTGTGGATTCATGGTGAATGGCATTGCATGCTACATCTTGTCTTTTGACTTTTGAGCTATGCAATCTTGAACCGAGTGTTATGTTTTGGTGAGAGGTTGCACTTATGAGCGATTCATTTGAATCATTTCTCTGCTGAATTTTGTGATAAAAGTATCAACCTATGAATTTGCAGGTCCTACCATAATGGCGAGCATTATAACAGTGTAAGGTCGAAGGACGATCCTGTTGATGGACCAGTTAGGCCAATTTTTATAAAGGTCAGTTGTGCCACTCAAGTTCTTGTTGGTTTTAGGTGTTTTCTGCTCCGTCTGTTCGATTGATAGTTTACTGCAAGCAGAACTCAATTGTAACTACTTCTTTAGGCTGATGCCAATCTTACTGCAGCTTCAAATCAAGAAAAAGCGGGAGTTTCCCAATCAAAAGGAAACCCTATGGTTCAGACCGGGTCTATCAAAATGGTCATTGCTAGCAGTGGCTGCCAAGATGTTGACAAAATTGAACAGGTATCAATCTGCATGGTCAAAACTTTTTTCCCCGATGTTTTAACTGCCTTTTTAATTTGTTCTGCTTGATTCTGGATGAACGAAAATTGTAAAACCGGGTGAATGCCTGATGTAGACAATATATCGGGTCGCCCTTCAAGTATACTCATCGAAGGGACCAACTGATCTAATTATTCATGCTTATAGTAGAATGGAAAATATAGATACCACAAGGCCTATATGATTAATATTTTATAGTGTTGATTAACCAAAGTTGAGGAATTCACTTTTGAAGCAAATAGAGAGATGCTATGTGCTTGATGGGCACTCTACGAGTTTATGAGGTTTGCGATTTTGCTGGCTTATTCTCACAGGTTTTGCTACAAGTTGGTGGCGATGTTGATGTTGCAATAGAGTTTTTGATAGCAGAGCAAATTTCGATTGGAAACGATGACGTGCTTTTTCAGACAGATAGTCATGGTAATGACAGGTTAGTATCTTTTTGTTATCATCTTTTTGAAACACATGATTTGTTTTCTCAAATACTTACGTTAAAGGGCATCAGCTATTTTTAGAACCTGATTATACTATGAACTTGATTTTTTAAGGTTGCTTAGTAGATGTTAAACATAACATATGCCTCCTAAAAATGTAATTGCTATCACATACTCCTGCAGGCAATGTGAGGAACGTGAAAGCTCTCCTCCGCACTATGCACATGAACACAGTTCTGACATTTTAGAAGAATCGACGGCAAGTGTCAGACAAGCTAGTCATGGTAGTAAATCTTTCAAAGATGAGAAGGTAATTTTCCCTCTCCACAGTCGAATTTAAAGTGTCACGCCTCAAACAAGTTTCTTACTATCGTTCCATTTGACATCTTCTTGTGTTTCCAGAAAGTTTCTCGAAATAAGATGTGTCCATGTGGATCCAAGAAGAAATACAAAGCATGCTGTGGGGCAGTTGCCGAAAGAGCTTCATCCAAATCCATGAAGTATGTTTCTTATATTCTCCATTCGGCATTACTGGCATTACTGGCATTACTGGTTCTGTCGTTCCTGTACCGGTAGTGATCAACTAATCTTACTGCTGTATCATCTGACAGATCAGTGGAATCAGCCACGACTAAGAGGGGAAAAAAGCAAGGCAAGAAGGATGTTTCCCGAACAATCACGGCTTCTCATCGATCTGTGATGTTGTCCGCTGACTTGGGTGCGTTATGCATCTGATAATTCTTTACAAGGTACCATCCCATTCGTTGATCTTCTCTTCGCTCTCTTATGAAACTCTGTCCATTTGCATTGAACTCTTGTCATTTGTTAGTGAAAGCAACCACCAGACAGATAATTTCACTTGGCAGAAAATAAAAGAACGATAGCTTGTCTGATATTTTTTATGCAGACTAATGAACTCTTTATCTCAAATCTTCAATCCAATACAATATAACGATTGCAAGTTGATGATGAATGATTTTTCAGCTTGTTGTCAATTCTTCACAATTGTCAACCTTCTTTGTTTTGATTGAATCTTTTTTTATAGGGCTCAGGAAATCAAAACCTGTGATTGTATTGTTCTGATGTTGACATTGTCGTCTTGTCCCATACAAATCTTTAGTGATGTTGACAGGGATCTTCTCACACGGTCTTCAATTTAGTACAGATTTGAAACCTTGAATTTTCAATTTGATCGTTAATTTGATCTTCATCCAATCACAAACCAGCCCTGTTGTATTCTCAGTTTGCTGCGTTCCTATCTCTACTGCAAGTCAACTCTTTTGCGTCCAATCTGCTACGTTCTGTGACTTATTCTGAACCCTTGAGTCCTTGGCCCTTTCTCTAATAGGTTCGTGGTTCATTTGCTGTCCATATCCATCCCATCTAGATTATCCTAAACTTCTGATGTCAAATGCATTTGATGACCATCAGTGATTTTCCATCTGTGATCCTCTGCTACGGACATGCATCCTAGACTGTATTGACCATTCTAGTTCTAAACCTATGTAGATGACTATGATTATGTCCTAATCTAGAGTTTTGTTCATCAATTTTTATATAAATGGAGGGACTGCATATGCAACATAACAAAGGTCATAACCTTATCTTTGAGAAATATATTCTCAAAGAATATTATGTCGCGAGATTTTATCACTTGATTGGTTTATAGATCAAGAAATCGATCAGTAATATTATCTTTAGCACCTCTCAAATACACGTATATTTTTTAGTTCCCATCTTAGATCTCCTGAGGTCTGATATTCTTATATAAACAATATAACCTTAAGTGTTGAATGTATCATATCTACAAGGATGTTTGTGTCATATCTCATGAGGAGTCTAATCTAATTTTGAGCGCGACAATTGGCAATTAAAGCTGCGTCTCCCGGATAACATGAAGGCTTGGGTCCACTTAGCTAAGCCTTGCCTGTTAGGAGAGCCCAATTTGAGATGGGTTTATTGCATGCCAAATGGGCTTGCAAGGTTTAGCTTAGGCATTCGAAGTTGAATGATCCTCTCTATGTCTGGCATTGAAGCCTCATGCAAGGGTAGCAAATTAATCACCTTGGCTTCCTAGCTTTAGTTAATTTTAGGGCTGGGGAGTGAGAATAACAGTCTATTTGGCAAAACTATAAGCAATTTCAAAATTGTCTT
This sequence comes from Drosera spatulata, assembly GCA_035668315.1. NCBI lineage: Eukaryota > Viridiplantae > Streptophyta > Magnoliopsida > Caryophyllales > Droseraceae > Drosera > Drosera spatulata. The sequence goes on along the minus strand of JAOVYX010001495.1, from coordinate 3,887 downwards.
AAAATAAACCGAAGTTTTATTATTTCTTAATAAGTCATTTTTCTTTATAGGAGAAGCATTTCTGAGGTTCTACCTAACATTTCAACTGACTTGTATACAGCCAGAAGCTGGTTTTTAGTTTTATCAAACAGGCCTGAAAGCTCCATCTGATCAATATGGGCCTGAAGGCTTCATCTGATCAATATGAAACGATGAAAGTACAAATATCGCTAGATCTTCTAAAATCTCTGGAGTCTCCAACTACGGGTCGGGGAACTTTGATATCACTACAGATGCCCCTGGCCTATAGATATTCCATAATTAAACATCATTGTGACAAGTATTAATTTTCCCGATTTTCGAAGAAACAAACAAGGATCCATTATCGTACAACTCGATACAAACACTAAATGGAAATAGAAATTGGCAAACCACCTAACTTTGAAGATTGATTGAATACTACTAGCATTTATGTTATTATCCTAATAAATCAAAATCCTATAAAATAGACTATAAATCACTATCATTAGACTAATCCCCACCTCATAAAGGAAAAACGAGTGGATGGGGTGAATTTGAGACGTCGTGGCCACTCACTAAACCTTAAAACAAAAAAAGTTTCATCAGAATCTTTTTATTTGGAGTATTCTTTAGACTCCTCCCACTTGGAGTATTCTTAGTGCTTGATTTACTTTTAGTAGGAGTTGTATAATCAATGTCTTCTTTTTTGTCAACTGTTTCATAAATCTATAATTGATGTTGATCTCTCAAATAATATTTGGCCTAATTGATACTCTTCCCTCCCACGAAAATTAAAAGAATTTGACGGACATCTTTTGCCATCACTCTCCCACTAGTCTTCTTGTTGTCCATGTTCCTTTCTTTGCAACTTGTTTGAAACCTCAAAAGAATTCAGTCTTTGAAACATTCCACTACGAGATTTCGGCATTCGACAATTGAGATATGATATTAGTTCATACAAGTATGCTCACTATCTGGGTGACTGACACCTCCCAGATTCAGGTCTATAATCCGTTTACTTCCATGGTGGTGTGAAAAGTATATCCGAAAAATATTCTCGATAGTGTCGAACAATGTTTGCATCGGGTAGTATTAGGAGCACCCCGGGGGGTTTATAGATTTAAATTATTATGTTACTTGATTGGTTGAGTTAAATTAACTCAATTAATAAGATTTTTACTTTAACCATTCCATGGAACAAACATCACACTTTCGAGAGGGTGAACACCCCTGGCGGTTTATTAATAATTCCCGGGTTGCATCATAAGGGTACTCGGGCTTTTTACGACTGCAGTGATAAAGATTATCAGATACCCAAAAATGATAATAGTGGTCAGGGAAGGGAGTAACATAGGACTTCTGTACATTCAAGACATCAAAATCATGAAGAAGTAATAATGTGCAATCGGCAGACCACGTACATGGGGTACATTGTCATGCTGATGGTAACATGCAATAGACATATACTCAAAACATATGGCTATATCAGTGTATAATGTTTTAGGTACGTTCTGTTGCTGCTGTTGGGCTCTGCAAATTTTCATTCAATTTTGCTCATTGACCTATCACTCTCCACACAAGTACATACCACACCCTCCAAAAACATATGAGCCACTATTAATCCAAGGTACCCTACATTATTATCACTTTGTGTATAATTTTTCCTTGTATCTGTTTCTGTCCGATACGTTACGATATGTTTGGACAATGGATACCTTAGTGTTGTCATGAGTTTCCAATCAGATATAGCGTTTTATATCATATGATGGATTTGTCTTGCATGATCGCAGGCATGTAATCACGACTTAGATGGGAGATATGAGATTCTCCGTCACACAACTATTTTTTGCTCGCATCATGCCTTCCCGGATGCAACATGCAGTCGGGCATGACGATCAGAGCTCTATGCTCTCTTGGTTAGGTTAGACTCTGATACCATTTGTTTCCATTTGTTTCGTCTTGGTGGTACATCCGTTTAACAGGGATGTCATCATTGGGCGAATGCTATCACAAATGCATAATGTTACAGTATTTCGTAGCTTCAAATGATAGTTTTCTCCAGAACAAAATATTGGCAGAATGGACAGAGCAAAAGGGGCTGAGAAAGAGGACCCTTTAAAAACGAATGGTCACTTTCAATTTTAGTTGTCCATCTTTGTCCCGTTTTTTGTTTATAAAATTTTGTGGAGGAGTAATTGTTACAAGGTAGTAATTGTCACTTTCAAAAGGTGGCCATGTGTGTAGTGTTATCGCTCAGCTTGCTTCTGTGCATGCATATGACTAACTGAACATTTTCGTCAAACTCATCTTTCAGTTAAATCATGTTTGATTGACCAAATGAGTCAGACTTGTTCGTGGTTTGGAACACATCATGTCCATCAATGACAGATCATCGAACCATTATTTCAGAACGGTCGATCCAGTGTTTTGAGTGCACATATGGGAAGAATTTAGTTATGCCTTTGGGGGCAAAGGTACTGTTCTGATACTTCACTATCACTCTACTTGACATATGGGTATATCACTGTCCTAACTTTCCTATATGTTTTTCTCCCTAAAGTCCAAAATAAAAATGTGAAAGCATAGTTTCATCTTTTGCAATAACTGCAGTTGCAGAAGCTACGAGGTTCTTTCTTTCTCCAAAGCAAAAACTGTTTAGTTTTTCTTTTTCACCACAGCACATGATTGCTTCGATTTGGAAATCAATCGAAAAAACAAAAAAAACTAAACAAATTCGCTTTTTGCATAAAAAAGGCTTTCGTGCATATGCATGTTCAGTGGTCCATTCAAGACAACAATGGATTGAAATAATTATTCCTGGACAACATATGAAACCATGGTTATGACTATGCTTTTTATCTTGTACCCTGAGGAATCGTCATTTTTTATTAATGTTACTCCCTCGTCCCAAATTAGCAGCCGTCGTCAAAAAAATTATTGTAAGTAGTATGAGATCGATGGAGTATTTGAATCAACCCAATATGAGTTTTTGAAATATCATAGTGCGCGTAGGCACATCAATTCAGTTAGATATGGAGTTTGAATGGAACATTGTGGATAGATTTGGAAGAAAGTCGATCCAAAACAACAGAGTTTCGGGCTACGACGCGTTCATGGTGTATCTTTTGCTTGTCGACTTTTGTGCGATGCAAGTGTTGAAAATGCACAATTCTATTCAGGGATCGAGCTATATGTAATCAATTGTAGACGGTCGTCTACACTTGATTTTGTGGAAGAAGTTTCTTGATTTGTCAATGTTTTAATAATGCACTCGTCGTCCTCACTTGTAAAACCTTCTGGCATCGGCCCTGATTAAAATCACGATTTTGTGTATGATGATTTACCAAGGGAATAATGTTTAAGGTTTGTCGCTTTTGGTTCATTGTATGCATGATAATTAATATTATCTTCATTTTGGCTTGTTCATTGTTTGGTTTGCATTTGAAACCACATGAGGTTAATTCATGGTTTCCCCAACCATACCTTAAATTTTGGTGCCTTAGCTTTGTTTGACTCTCTGAGTTTGATCATTTTCTTTTGACCAAGGCTCATAATTAGAAGTTGAATATCACAAGGATTCCTAGTAGGAATAAAAGATATTCCTAGTTGAGCAAATGCTAATCATGTCATATGTGAGCAAATGCTAGAAGAGAGAAGAAGGCTCATTAGGCGCTGATCCTGGAGACGCCAGCTTTCATATGTCGGATTTGGAATGGGGGCGCCGACGGCAGTGGCAATGGTGGACGATGGAGCAGGTTTCGTGCCATCTACGTAGCCAAACAAATTCTGGCAGGTGAGGAGCGGAACGAACTGTCCCTTCCAGAGAAGATAATTTGTAGATGAAAGTTTGATTGTGATCATATGGATCAGTGTGGCGAAGGGAAGAG
>JAOVYX010001494.1:0-41171 GCA_035668315.1 Drosera spatulata | reverse complement strand
TGACTGATTTTCTTGTTGTGGGCGAGAACCAGCAAACTTTTGATCTCGAAGGAGACAGCGGAAGCCTGATTATACAGGTGGGTGAGAATGGTGATAAGCCACAGCCGATTGGGATAATCTGGGGTGGCACGGCCAACCGTGGACGGCTTAAGTTGAAAGTTGGGCAGCCTCCGAAGAACTGGACCAGTGGAGTTGATCTAGGCCGCCTTCTCAATCTTCTTGAACTCAACCTCATCAATGACAATGAAAGACTTGGAGGTTTATACTTTCTCAATTTGCTGAAGCATGCTCATCATTTTTGTTCTCTCTCTCTCTCTCTTTTTCCGGTTTTTCTTGTTTTTTCATCTTTGCACAAGTCTATGCAGAAAACTGATCACCAATCAGAGTTCCTGGAACGCATTTTGCTGAGTATTTATCTTATACATGTGTTTTGTCCTATACAGCGGCAATACAGGAACGAAGGGCAGCATCAAGAACAGCAGCGATCCCAGCAGCTGGGGATTCACCACCTCCGGTCGAAGATGGAGAAGGATTTGGATCCTTGGGACTGCAGATCCAACATCTACCCGTTGAAAATGGTCGTATTGGCCCTGATATCAATGCCCCAGCCGTGGAAGCTGAGACTGATGCTGATGATGATAGGATTAATGCAGGTCCAAGCATTGAGCATCAGTTTATGTGTAGTTCTGGTGCTGATCAGCCTCCTATCCTCCAAAAGGAACAGTTGGAAGGAAAGTCATCGGAGAACCTCTCGCCGTTGCGCCACAGTAGAGATGAAGATATATGCGTGTCGCTGCAGTTGGGTGACAATGAACCCAAGAGAAGGCGCTGTAATGCTGCCTCTAGTTCAGAACGTCCCATATAAGTTATAGTGATCTTTATTGTTTATTTCTTGTCCAAACGCTACCAATTAACGTAATCAGGATGGCCTTGCTTGTGGCGCCGATGAAGCATCCTCTCTTCTTGTGTATAACAGGCAAATGCTTCGTTTCGGAAGAAAGGGGATAAATATTGAAGTTGCAGGCGGATTCGAACTCCCAATTTCTGGGTGAAAGGTGCATGAGAGTCCGACTTATAAATGTTTCCTGCAAAAGTGATAAGGTTTTCTGTATAAATCTTGTACCAAAATATAAACATTGTTTTTTATTTCGAAAAGGATAAAATGCTAAATTTTAATTCCATTTTAAAATATCCACTAAATATAATTATTCTTTATACTCCCTTTGTCTCATAAAAATTGGGATGTTTGTCTTATTTGGATGACCTATAAAAATTATAGCGTTCTCTAATTTGATAAGGAATAACATCAAATTAATTATCGTATATCTATCAACTTCTCTTATAGTTGTTATAATAAATAGTATTTTTTATTCAATATAAATTCAACACACGTTTAAATTCCGATCCGAATCAAAGTGTTGTAATTTTCGTGAGACGAAAAGAGTATCAAATATGAAGAAAAGCGTTTTTTAACATTATATGTTGGCTTAGCTTCTTTGACGACATCATGATACTCCCTCCGTCCCAAAATATTCAACACTTACTAAATTGAGATGTTTCAACAAAATTATTACATTATCTGATTTATTTATTTTTTTTGTATAAAAATATCAAAACACCCGTATAATTTACTCCTTCTATCCCATATTAAGAAAGCGTTTCCTACTAGAAAGCGCTTTTTAACATTATATGTTGGCTCAGTTTCCTTGGCGACATCATGATACTTCCTCCATTTAAAAGAATTTAATATTTACTAAATTGAGATAACCCAACAAAATAATAATATTTTACTATTTAGAAAAAAAAAATTCGTACAAAAATATCAAAACATCAGTGCTATTTATTTTCTTAATCCCATAATAATTGCAACACTTATCTTTTTTGGATGTCCCATAATAATTACAACACGATCTTATTTGAAAAATTTTTATCCAAAAAAATATAAAATCAATCAAATTCGATTACAATACACACATTATCTTTTTCTTACAAGTGCTATACTAAACCCCACTATCACCAGAATTTTTTTTCTCATCAAATTTCACAAAAATTAACACACCTATAAATCTCACGTTGGTCAATTTATTGCATTTATTATGAAAATAATAGAGTACTTTATATCACATCAACTCTTTTTACTACTTTTTCTCCTCTTTTTTTCTCACTTCTTCCACTCACACAAATCAAAAACAAATCAGTTTTCACAATAAAAAATAACACACACATAATATTTAAAGAAAACAGAAAATTATCCAAACATACAGTTTAGAAAAATTAATTCCAAAAACATCCATGTGGGATTTTAATTATAAAAATATACAATTTGAACGTTTCTCTCTCCTCCTCCCATAATCTCGATCTTCCTCCTCATTCTCCTCCTCCTCCTCCTCCTCCTGCTCCTATTCTCCCTCTCCGGCCTCTTCGTCTCCACATCTGCCCTCCTCCACATCCGTCATAAGGATTCTTGCTAACTCAGTTTCATTGATCGCGACACATTTCTACGATCCAATGTTTAATAGGTTCATGGGATTTTCAAGTGGATTTATATGCGAAATGTGGTGGATGTACGAAAGGTGTTCGACGAAATGTCTGAGAGGAATAATATTGATCAAATGTTAAACGATTTTTGTTATAAAAGTTTTGTGTTTTTTTTACAGAGCGAAGCTACCTGCTAGATGTGGAAACGAGAAAGCAAACCTCGACGGAACTGAATTGAGCAATGTCAATTTCAGCCCCTCTGTTTTTGCTTCAGCCGCTCTATTTTTCCTTCAGACGCTCTGTGTTTTTACATAGACGCTTTGTACTTTTACACAAGCGCTCTGTTTCCTTCAGACGCTCTGTGTTTTTACACAGGCGCTCTGTTTCATTCAGACGCTCTGTGTTTTTACACAGGCGCTCTGTTTCCTTCTTCTGTGTTTTTACACAGGCGCTCCGTTTCCTTCAGGCGCTTTGTTTCTGAAACAGAGCGTCTTATATGGGAAACAGAGCGGCAGAAGAATCATGATCCAAATAAAACGTCAATTAAGTATTTATATTGTTTTGGGTTGTTGTTGTGTTGAGTAGAACGAGACAAATATTCCTAACGAAGATTCCGATGATGTCGTCGGATTCCGATGACGACGTATTCCGATGAGAGGTCTAACAATGGTGTTCGTGATGGATATGAGATGAAGGAAGTGTAGGGCTTTATATTTTAAATTTGTATGTATTTAGAATTATTATCCCTTATGTAGTTTTTTGAAATTATTTTCAATTGTTTATAGTTTTGGATAAATCATCATAAAGGAAAAATATTTATTTGACTAACTACACAATTTCTTATGTGTGGTTAGATTAATGAATTCAATAATCAATGTTTGAGATTAAAAGTTTATTTTGAAAAAGGAAAATGAGTTTTTAATATCAATCATTAATTTTAGATCCAACGATTTAATAATATATAAGTTTATGTGTGACTAGTCACATAAACTCTAAATCCATCATAAGGATCCCTCGATCACATAGTATTCCCTCCGTCTCATAATAAACGCAACGTTTGACTTTTCACGGGAATTTACGTGCGTGTTGATTTTTATGTATAAAGACTAAATTATCCTTTTGGTTGTGTGAGAGGGAGAGAGAAAAAGAATGGAAGGAGAAGTGATGGTGGGATGAGTTGATGTGATATAAAATAAAAAAAGGGATGTTTTGATATTTTTTTAAAAAAAATAATTCCAAATAAGAAAATGTTACTATATTTTTTACTCCCTCAGTTTCATAATATAGGCAAAGATTGACCCGACAAATGGATTTATGTATGTGTTGAATTTGTATGGATTTTGATGAATAAAGAATATATTTTTAATAATAGTGGAATTTAACGTGACAGTTATGAGAAGAGATAGTGGAGGAACTGTAATAAATAATGATTATTTATATATTTTTTATATAAAAAAAACTAAATTTGATATATTGCACATATTGTAAGATCAAAATAAATAAATATGATTTATATTATAAAACAAAACGAATATAAAAAATCAAAAAAAAATTACACTTATAATCGAACAGGAGGGAGCATAATTAACTCGATGAACTTTGAAGTTAATTCATCCTTTTCTCTGAAGACAAATATCTCTGCTCTCACGCCACCGTGCCACTCTCGTAACCCCATTCCAGGGTTTATCCACAGCTCCTCGATCTCCCCACTTTCCCATGGCGAAACCCAGCCGCGGTCGGCGCTCGCCGCCGTCGGGTTCCGACTCCGCCTCCTCCGGCTCCCCTTCCCGTTCCCGATCCCGTTCCCGCTCATCCTCCGGCACCGCGTCTCGCAGCATCAGCTCCCGCTCCAGATCAGCATCGCCGTCCGCGTCCCCCTCTCGCAGTCGAAGTCGGAGCAGGTCCTTTTCCTCGTCCTCGTCTCCCTCTCGCAGCGGCGGCTCTCCGAGGCGTGTGGCTCCGCCTCCGCCGCCTCCTGCTCAAAGGAAGAGGTAGCTTTTACTTCTGTGGTTGGTTTTCTAGGGTTTAGATGTGCGTTTGTGGTGTGTTTGAGTTGATGTTGTTTATGCGGAGATATGATGAGGAGGATTATGTGGTGTTGACTCTGGTGTGTTGTGGAACCAAATGCTGGGAGCCTGAGATGATTGAATGGTTGTGATATGAAGATATGTATGTAGATGTCTTCATCTATGTTATTTGTGATGAAGCAAATGTGTTTCTGCGAGTGTGTTGTTATTAGAAAACTGACGAGGTGATTAGTTATTCAGTGTTTAGATTTGGTGGAAAATGTTCATATAGTGTGTTGATGTTCAGTGAAGTTAATTATGGCAAGCGTGATGGAATACGTTCGTTGAACAATGTCAGAAATTTTGGGGAAGTTATCTGGCAAGATTTTGCCGGTGTACGGGTTATAGATGAAATAGCTAGAAGTAGATGGCCTCACTATAGTGAAGCACGACTGCGTTTAAACCTCCAAGGCGTTGATCCAGCTCGCTTTTGCCTCAACGCCCCATAAGTGGCATTAGGAGTATCATTGTAGCTCTGATATATCATAACTCGACTCAGAATATTGTGGGCATATTATTCTTGTTGATCTTTTCTTTTATTTCTATTTTTTGTTTCATACTCTTTTTTTTTTTTTCTTCCAGTCCTGCAGAAGCACCAAAACGTGGTCGTTCTCCACCACCTCCACCTAAGAAAATCTCTCCTCCAAGGTTAGATTTTTTTTTTGTTCATGGAGAAAAATCTTTGATAAAGATGTTTAATCATACACATGTTTAATCTTAGTCATTGCTCGTTGAATCTAGAGAAGTGAGGTCTGTGCTGCATTCATCTAACATTACCATTCCTGTGGTTTGGTGGGCAGGATACTGTCCTCCATGAGTTGTTTTACCATAGGCTTGCACTTTTAGAGGTGTTCATTTCTCTAGGGCTTTTATTAATTTTCATGGGCTTACTAAACAGAGCTAATGCACATATTTTAACTGGCAAGTTTTTAGCTACTTCATCTTGAGCTAGATAGTTGAGGTCAACCCCGTTGCTCAATTGATCTTCAAATATAAGCTGTTCTATTCCATATTTCAGGAAGTCGGCTGCTACAGAGTCTCGTGTTCTCCATATTGACCATCTGAGCAGGAATGTGAATGAAGGCCATTTGAGGGAAATTTTCGGTATGTTCTTCAGATACACTAGTACTTTTAATTGTTCAATTTGCAGTCTGATTGCTGTTACTAAATAATATTTCCTTGTTGTAATGGGAACAAAATTGTCCATATGGTGATCTCCTTATACAGTATGCCTCTTGTCGGTTGCCATTAATTTAGTGACTATTTATGGTTTTTGGCTAACAAGCTTATGTCTGTTCTTTATGCTGGTATTGACTAATTTAGTGCTCCGTGTATTTATACACCATGATTATTCACTTTCTCCTTCTCCTTCAGATGTTGTCATTGGTTAAAGTGATAATGATGTAAGTCATATTGATCTCTTTCAATTATTTGTAGGTAATTTTGGCGAAGTGGTAAATGTTGAGCTGGCAATGGATCTTAAAGTGAGTGGCGTGGACTATGTTAATCAAAGTTTACGAGTTCTGCTTTCTTCCTTGACTTGTTCTTTATATTGAAGTTTCTAACTAGAGAAATTTGCACCTTCAGGTGAAACTTCCAAAAGGATATGGATATGTTGAGTTCAAAACCAGAGCTGATGCTGAAAAGGCCCTACTGTACATGGATGGAGTAAGTCTGATACATCAATGAGTTATGTTTGTAATTGCTCAGTGACAATATTTTCATGTCATATATACTGAATTTCAGGGCCAAATTGATGGAAATGTGGTTGTGGCGAGGTTTACGATCCCACAGATACAGAGAGCTGCTTCACCTGCCAAACCAGTTGCAGCTGCTCCAAAATTGACTAAAACTGATGGACCTGATGTTGAGAAGGATGGACCGAAGTTGCAAAGAGAATGTATGATCTTCTTGAACAGTTGCTGTGGTTTATGACTTTGTGCAAAATGTTGTAGAACTTAAGTTTGAAATTTATATTCAAATACATGGTTGCAGCTTCTCCTCGTCGAAGACCTCTCAGTCCACAAAGAAGAAGATCTCCTGTGGGTCGAAGAGGTGGGTCTCCCAGGCGTGTGAATTCTCCCCCTCGTCGTCGTGCTGATTCACCAGGTCCTCGCAGAGGCTCTCCAATACGGCGAGGCGGATCACCACCCAGGAGGAGACCTGCATCTCCGGCAAGGGGCCGTTCTCCTTCGCCGAGACGTAGATCACCTGTGAGGTTGGAAGTTTTGAAGCTCACTTATTTGCTTTGCAATTCCTAATTTCTCTGCAAAAGCATGCTAAAGAGTTCTCCTTGTAACAGGATCTCTCCGCGAAGAGTACGAGGGAGTCCAGTTCGTAGAGGCTCCCCTCTTCCTTCTCGTCGTCGGTAAGTCTTTCTTGACATGCTTTTAGTTTGAGTTTAAGCAATGGTAGATTGGTATTGGTGCAAGAGATTGGTAGCTTTATTTGAGTTTTAGTGTAAAGTAGCATTGTGTGTGGCTGTTGATGCAATCGATATAAAACTACTAATTATTGTTGATATTCAGCTTCTCCGAATCAGGCTCTGTCTCTGGGAATCATTTCACTGGGCCAACAAGTAGAATTAATTTAGTTGTGTTGAACAACAAGCTTAACTCATCTTTATGGACGATCTGCCTCTGTTTATTTGCTATACCCGGATGATTCTGCATGAAATGCCGTGAGATATAATTTTTTAGGGTATGAATTGTTCCTTTGAACTGATGTGGCAAAAGCATCGAGCTGTTAGGCACTTTAAACTTTAAAGTTTTTATGGTTGATTCCATCTTTTACGTTGTTAGGCACTTGCTCATTTGTTTATTACACTACATCTTAGGATTCAATGTAGATTTGAGAACACTGCTTGTTTGTTCTTTACAATGTGCTCTGTGTATTCAGTTTATCCTGAACCTTTATCTAATGAAATTAATACCTTCAGTCTTTTAAACTACTTGCCTTGGTGTGAACTTGGTTATCATTGACCGAGAAAGACATCCAAGGTCCAACCGTGTTTTTCTCATATTTCTTGCTACTGCATTGTAAAGGTCCAAGTGCAGGGTAAAGGTGGTAACCGGGGAAAGAGTTTTTTGTATACATTTTTTGCAGGAAAAATGACAATTGGTTTGCTTATAAACATGCATTTCTGCTTACTTATATTAAGTTCTAGTTTTGAAATGCATTGAACATATTGCAGTTCACCTCCTCGGAGAGCTCGTAGCCCCCCCAGGAGATCTCCCGTTGGTCGTAGGCGCAGTCGCTCTCCTTTTCGTAGAATTCCTCCTTCACGTTCAAGATCAGCTTCTCCTAGAAGGTAATATTGTTGCATGCATTTACAGCAGGTTCGGTATGTCCCTCGTTGAGTTAGTAATGTCAATGTGCTGTAATGTCAATCTACTGAAATGCCAGTGTAAACTACAAGAAGGGAAAACAATTAGAAAGGTGTGTAGGTTTGAGATGTTGGCTAGAGACATATATAGTAATGTCATTGTGCTGTACTCGGTGCATTTCTTTTTTCCCTCATTGAATTAGTGGTGAGTGAGTCCACTCTGATAATTAGCATTTGTGTCTTGCAGAGGTAGGGTTCCCCCAGGAAGGCGTGGGAGATCATCATCTTACTCTCGTTCACCAAGCCCTCGTAGGGTACGTGCACCTGTTATGGTTACTCGGTTTATACATGCACCTTGCTCTTTTCATCCGTCTTATGTTTTGTTGGTTGTGATGTAGGGCCCACGAAAGGTTTCGAGGAGTCGTAGTCCAAGGAGGTAACTTTGCATTTTTTTTTAAAATTATAATCTCTTGAACAAAGAAAATATGGGAACTCAAACTGACAGATCTTCATGATCGATTTCTTTTGTAGCATGTTTTTTCATGTTTGAATACACACATATATATGGGTAGAAGGGGGCCGCAGTAACGGTAGCCTACAGGCTGCAGCCCCACTCACAACTTTTTATAAATCCAATTTTTTTTAAGAACTTTAAAATTTAAATTTTAAAAAAATTGACGGTTATATTTGAATTTTATGAGGGCTGCGGTGTGTACTGGTTCCAGCAACTGCAGCCCCACCATTCCTTATATATATATAATTTGCCTGGCTTAACCTACGGTATAGGAAAAATGTTTGAAATTTAATCTATTTGTTTGTGTGTCTCTGTCACTCTAGAGATTTTCATTCTGTGGTGTCATGTTGAATGCTTTCCATACCCTTTCAGTTTGGTGGAAACACTACTAACCCAAGTAATCTGGTTAAAAAGCCTTTTTCTGTTTTATGTGGTCATGCGCGGCTCTAGTTCTGGTTCTGGTTCTGAACTTCCAATTAGAGTCTATGCATTATGAAAAGAGGATGGTTGCTTCTGTTTGATGTGTTTTAGCGAACTGAGGAATATTTGTTTGCATTACATCAAGGGAAGCTCTGGGTTCTTGAGAGTGCATTTTTGTGGGGTTGTCTATGATTATCATGAATTCATAATTCGGTTGTGAATTTTTCATCACAAGGAATGAAGGATTACTTCCAGAAACTTGATTTCGAGATGCTATGATTGCATCTGTATTATTCTTTCTGTGTGTGCTCACTGACTCGGTCGCTGCTAAAAGTTGTGTTAGTTTTAGTTGTATGACTAATGACCTGGTCATCGTCCTTAGTCTTAAGACTCTTGGCTCCTTTTTTCATAGACGTCGTTGGTGCATGTGAATCATTGAATTATTTTTCATTAGCTTCAGTCAAAATGTCGTAACAAGATTCTTTTGCGTTTATTTGCAGGCCGTTGAGAGGAAGAAGCAGCAGCAATAGCAGTAGCGGTGAATCCCCTCCTCGGATGCCTTAGAGATACCACCCTGGTCTTGAAGCGACTGTTAATGCACCCCATCTTTTGTTATCATGAGAATTGGTCGGAGACTGAGCTCCTTTTGTCGCTTAACGACTAATGTAACTTCTGATTCATGAGATAATGAGACCTAATTCATGATGCAATCTGATGCAGCATCTTGAATCATGCTATTTCTTTGTGATGCGTGTAGCTTGATACTAGGAAGTTCGGAACCCGTTTCTTGACTACATTACTTTTCAAGACATGAAAATGGATCGACCTCTTCTTTGAACAACGTTGTCGCCCTGCAGTCTTTTGACCAGGAATTTTCTGCTTACTACCATTAGTATATGAGAATGTGGTGTCAATAGAGTGTGATTTCATATCTCAAGAACATCCGTATAATGTGTTACTTCATCGGTTGTATGAAGTTCTGACGGTCAAAAGCTCGTCTCCTTAATTTTCTCAAAATCCAACTAGTTAGGTCGACGGAGGGGGTAAAGTACATCGTGAATTGAGGACCGTATCGCCAATAAATTTTCGCAACTGGGTAGTGAGAAGTCTCTTTAGTATGTCCGCATATTTCAAGGCATGTGGGCGTGACCTTGTGGTACAAGTTTTACATCAAATAGCTTGACGATACACGACTCTTACAAAATAGGTTAGAGACAGTGAAAGAGTAGAGCACAATGGAACCCATCAGTACTTGTACGCATAGTCGAACATTTGGTCGTTAGAAACATATCAGAAGTTACGTCTCTACAAAAGAGCACGACCTCGTTATATCAAGACGCGTTCTAATGCAGTGCAGTGGCTCCACGAGCCAGGGAAAAAAGGAAAATCTCAATGTTTATGAGGTTGCATAAAGTTGCGTCTCCACCGATATTTCAAGAAATTGATGTTTGTAATACAAACAACAGCAATACACATGGAGGCCTCGCGGACCGAACATCAGGGAGCATAAATTTCAAAACCATAGAAACTGAAAACTTTTTCAAATTATATGAGGGCCAGACTGCTTGACTTGACCAAAGACTAGGCCCATTTTCCAAACTCTTAGTATCTTTCGCCTAGTCCACCTATCACATTCTTCTAGATGCATTGAAAGCATATGGTCATGACTCATGAGTATGCTATAAACTGAAACCTTAACTGTACTATAAGATGACCGAGACCACTTCTTTGCTTGCTGGTGAGGATGCAGGAGATGGGAGAGACGATGGTCGAGGGCGACGATCATCGCCTAGGTGATGACGATCATGATGACGATGGAACTGCGAGGAAAGAAATGATGGAGCATGTCGTAGAAGATGAAGGTCCGCTTCCAGGGTTTCGATTCCATCCTATGGATGAAGAGCTTGTGTCGTTCTATCTGAGAAGGAAGGTTGATAAGCGGCCGATCAGCATTGAGCTTATCAAGCAGATCGATATCTACAAGCATGATCCATGGGATCTAGCAAGTATGCACGCTTTTTTTCCCGTTTTTGTTTACTGGCAAACCTTTTGATATCATGATCGCATGATATAATATGTGCTTATAATTGGTAGTTTCCTAAATTCATCAGCATATTCGTTGGTTGATTTCCTTGATCGTGAAATTATAAACATGTAAGTTATATATTTTGTCTCACAGTAGTTGTTCTCTTTGTTCTAGAAATGAGTTGCAGTGTGGGAGACAAGGAGTGGTACTTTTATTGCAAGAGAGGCAGGAAGTACAGGAACAGCGCGAGGCCGAACAGGGTGACAGGATCAGGATTTTGGAAGGCAACTGGCATAGACAAGGCTATATACTCTTCCAATTCAGGAGGAGAACGCGGTGCTGGAGGTAATCATCGTCATGAATGCATCATTGGGCTGAAGAAGTCGCTGGTGTATTACCGCGGAAATGCAGGAAAAGGCACTAAGACAGACTGGATGATGCATGAGTTCCGTCTTCCTAAGTCCAACACGGTCCTCCAGTATGCTGAAGACCCTGCTCAACCCCAAGAAGCTGTGAGTATACATCCATCTATCTGTCTGTTCTCCGTCTGCCAAAATTTGGTTTGCTTACTATGATATGACATTTTGCACAGTCATATACTTAATAAGTTATGACTGTCACTGAGAACTTCCCTTACAGCAGAACTAACAAAATATGTTGGATATTGCAGGAAATCTGGACACTGTGTCGTATATTCAAGCGAAGTAAGAAGTACACATCAGATTGGAGGGAAGTGCCAACTAAAAAGGGATCCGCTATCAATGCATTCTCAAAGACAACAGACCGTGAAGAACCCAATATCCATGGTGGACAAAGTTATATCAGCTTTCAAAACTTTGCTCAACACAACAAGGATTACAGGGAGATGCCAATGTTAATGAACCAACAAGGCATTGATGGCAACAGTCACTACTTGAACGAAGGAAGCCAATGGAACATGATGGCTCGAGGTTCTCCCTTAACAGCTTCGTCGTATTCGAGCTGCTCTTTGAACCAAACGGATGTTGAGAGCCATGATTATCAGTTGTTATGTAGCTTCGGCAGCAGCTGGGATGATCTTAGTGCTGTTGTAGAATTTGCTGCACGAGCACCGTAATACTTGAGAAGCATATATAGCATGTAATGATACACAAAGCACTGGAATTATATATGTATATAAAGTATACTTATTCAGCATGCTTGAATTGAATCTGAATCAACTCTTCAGTGTTTTATAATGCACCTGATGATGGGTCCAACCTTTCGCTGCTTTGGCTGATGAAACAACAAATTTTGGTATTTAAAAAGAAAAAAGTCTCCATTAGAATCTGATCTGAATCTAAGAAATGGAGTATAGTGAACAACCATTCCTCACAAATAGGGTCACACTTTTCAACTATACGAATATGTAGAAATATAATTTCAAACATATACTCCTTCGGTCCCATATTAATCGAAACGTTTTTTTTTAAACCGTCTCAAAATAAATGAAACCTTTCCTTGGGTTTTTTTTTTTTGAAAAGGAAACTTTTTCTTTTTAGATAAACTTTTAAAATACAAAAAATATCAAATCAATCCCAACTAGTATAATACACCAACTAGTTTTCTCTCAACTACTACAGTAAACTCTACTATAACAAAAAAACAAAACAAAAAAAAAAAACAAAAAAATTTTCTTCATCAAAATCCATACAAATTCAACACACATAAATTCTTGTGTCGGATCAAAATATTTCGATTAATATGGGATAGAAGTAGTATGTAAAATACTTTTAACAAATGATTGATAAATCGTGTTATATAAAATATAAATCATTTGTTTATTTTTGCTTTATTTGTCTCTTCAGAATTAATTTTTTTTTCTGATTAAAAATGTATCCTATAAATCTCACATCACGGGCCCAAAAATTACTAAGGGCCTGTTTGATATCATTATTGCTTCTGATTTTTTGTTTTCGTTTCAATAATTGATGAAACAAAACTGTTTGGTATTGATTTTTATTTTTTTAATGGATGAAACGAAAATAGAAAACCAGAAAAAATAGTTTTCACCTTTTGTTTTCTGTTTCATCGAAGTACAGTATTCAAAACTTCTTTATTAAAAAAACATTTTAATTCATTAATGTTTTTACTTTTCATTACTGATTTTCAGTTTCTATTACTTATTTTTTTTCTTCATAATTTTGGATAGTGATATCAAACAACCCCTAAGTTTTACAAGAAAAAAAATGAATTCTACCAAAAAATAAAATAAAATGAAACTCCATGTTAAATCACCATATTTAATTTTAAATAAAAAATTCCCATAAGATATAACTTTAAAAAAACCCCAAAAACATACAATCCGAATTTTTTTTTTCCAAACATACAACTTTTCTCCTCCTTATGCAGCCTACCCCACCGCTCTCCCTCGATCCTCGTCCGCTAATCCGCGGCTCACTAGATCTCCGCCATCAAATCCAACTTCGGTTACTCGAAACCCTTTGTAAACTTCGACCACATATGGAACACGGCCATCGTGTTTGTTGTCGGACATCGTCTTCTTCGACCCAAACCCGAAGCAACAAAGCAAAGTCTCCACTGCAACCAATCTCACTTTTTGAACTGACGAATCCAACCCCAAAACATTACAAATTTACCCATCACCATCCACTTCATTATAGAAACATTTTTTATTTTTTAAATTGATGTTCTGTTTCGATTTGAACGGACGAATTATTTTGATTTTTGAACTGACGTACTATTTCGGTTTGAAGTGACATACTGTTTCGAAACAGTGCGTCAATTATGAGAAATAGTACGTCAGGTAATTTTCCATTTTTCGATTACACATGGAAAGATAAAAATAAAATGATCACAATTTTGGATATTCACTTAATCTTGTTAGGTCTCGATGTTTTTCTTTAAGTATTCAAGGCCCTCTTTTTGGATAATTTTTTATTTTTGAACCGACGTACTATTTCGTTAAACTGGTGTGTTGTTTTGAAATAATACGTCAGTTATGAAAAACAATGCGTCAGTTTTACGAAACATGATGTCAGTTCTGTGAAATAGGGCGTCTGTACTGTGAAATAAGATGATTGTTTAATGTCGCATCGTTTTTCATTGCTCGAAATCTATCGAATCTCATCAATTATGCTTTATTTTTTATTAATTTGGTGAATTTGACACTCGATTTGGATTCAATAGTTGATTTGAGTTGATTTTGGATTTAGATTTGGAATGAAAATGATGTTGGGTTTTGATTTGGAATGAAAATGTCGTGTTCTATTATAAGTTTGAACGGTTTTGATTTAAATAAGTGAAACATGTACTGAATGAGAATTTTTTTCGAATTATATGGATTGAGAATTTTGTTTTCATAGGAAAGTGTCCCTTTTAAATATTCATTTCATTTGTTTTAATATGAACCTACACCTTTCTACACACAGTAAAAGACGAAAGGAACCTTCTACACACACCTGAGAAAGCCGACCTAAAAAAAATCCCCTCCCCTCTTCGTGCTAGGGTTTCACTGCATCCGCCGACAATGGATTTCGGCGACAACGCAGATCAGCGATCGAAGAAGCAGAGTCGAAAGGAAAGGGGCAAGAACTTGGGTCTGCCTCGGCACAAGGGGAAGCACGACAAGGATAAACCGTGGGACGATCCCAGCATCGATCACTGGAAGATCGACAAGTTCGATCCCTCGTGGAACGAAACGGGCATGCTCGAAGTCAGTTCGTTTTCGACACTTTTCCCGCAATACAGAGGTATAATGTCGATTGTCTCGGGTCGTTGATGGCGGGGTTGTGTTGTGTTGTGTTGTTGATTGTTTCGTGATTGTGTGGTTTGATGTTGTGATTCGATGATTGATAGATGATACTCCGCAACAATGAGAATTATTCGCGCATGATTGACTCGTGTCGTTGGAGGATCAAATGGTGGCGTCGATTTTGCAGAAATTTTACATGACATAGTTATGGATTCGTTATAAGGATAAATCTTAGGTGATGTTTGAGTTGATGACTCGATGATCTGATGTGAATTCTAGTTGTAGACTATAGAGTATCCAAGATACTGATGTGGACTTACTGATTTAGAAGTTGTTGTGCTAGAGTAGATTAAGCCGACTATGTGGAGATTTAGCTCAAAGTATATACACTCTTTTGTTTGAAAGGTGATGGGAATCTGATATGGGAAAGGAGTAGGTGCAAGGAAGTTAAAGAGCAAAAGGTGTGCCCTTAACCATGAACGTTTCCATGAAATATGTTCCGACCAGTATGTTCATATGTTAATAATGTGCCATTGATGCTTTTATTGCATGGCTCGCCTGTGGAAAACAGAGCCTTGTTTTTGGCCCATTTTCTGTTGGAAAAATATGCGATGGGTGTTAGTTTTACAAGGTCCTGTTATATTCAAAGATGATGAATAGTGTGATTTTGTATCTTGCCTTTTCAGGATCCTATGTGTTTTTTTCTTGCAGTACTAGTAGATGAATTGGATTATAATTGATTTTTTTCTGGGTGATATCTGTGCGTACATTAACTTATGAATCACAGTGATTTGACTTTTATAAGTGACTAGGATGCATTTGTCAACCCTTTGACCTTATTGTTTGAATAATTTCATTTCCATTACTCGATTTCATAGTTTTGTTTCTTACTTGGTAGTCATTATCTTCCAATTTTAGAGAAGTACTTGCAAGAAGCCTGGCCCATTGTTAAAAGCGCATTGAAAGAGCATGGTATCACTGGGGAACTCAATTTGGTGAGTATGATAAACTCTGATTCTTTTATGGATGAAATTATGCTCAGAGGAGCTATTAGCCTAGCTCTCCGTGTGTAACGTAGTTAATGTCAGCATTGCATCTGTTATTCCCTCTATTTATGTCTTGATGCTTGTCATTCTTATTTTGAATTTTGATGGATATTGACCAGTAAACATAGTTACTCCACATCCTAGAATAAGATCTTCCATTCTATTTTCTTGTTGCTTAGATAGGTGGAGGATTATGACTTTCTTGTACTCAGTCGTCCATTATTTGACTTGTCATGATTATTGCTATTGCTTTTATCATGTGATGAATGATATGGTGATCCAAGTGCTTTAGTTTGCTATTCATATAGGTGGCAAGTTAAACTATGGTCTTGGTGAATTCTAATCTATCAAAACTTCACCTCAATTTCATTCAAAGCTTCCCTTTTGTACTTCGATGCCAGAGGTTTAGTCATGGCCTCTCCAAGTATAATGTTACTATACCCATGACTTGGTTGTTAAATTATTGGTCTAGGAATCATTAATCCTGAGGTTTGTTGATTGTTGGCTTTAGCAATTTCATCTGTGTACAGATGAATATATCACTAGCTCCTTTGCACCTTCCGAGTGCACTTTCATTGTTCTGTACGGAGTATGGACAAAAAAATGCAACTTGTACTTATCATTGCTTTGTTGTCAATTAGGTTGATGGATGTATGACCGTGTCCACTACTATGAAGACGAGGGATCCATACATTATCGTGAAGGCGAGGGACCTTCTTAGACTTCTATCAAGAAGCGTTCCTGCTCCTCAGGTATATGCTATTATTCGCTAAAAGCTTCCTCTTTTTTCATTGTTTTTGTGTGGTTTGATAAAACTTGAGGGATGCTTTAATATGAATGATTCCTTTTCATATGGTGATTGTATAGACTTTTCTCTTGGGTAAGTGAAACCTTGACTCTTAATATTCTTCGCAGTAGTATTTGGAAAGATAATCAAGTTCTAATTATCCAAGTTTCTTTTTGTTTTCCTTTTTCCCCCTTGAGTGAACGAGTTACAAGCAGGTCTGAGATCGAAGAGATCAGATTGATTTCAATTCGAACGTGATCTTCTTCTTTCCCCTGCAAACAGGGTGATACTCTAATTTTGCAGCGGGAATGGGGGTTTGGAGATTGCAGTGAGAATTGATGTCAAATCTGATTCTCTGGTCTCAGCAGATGTGCGAAACCCTAGCTCCGCCAAATGTGATTGGAGGTTGCAGTTATTATTTGCTTTGAATTGGGTCCTTCTTATTCCACTTGTGACCGGGGCTGTTCCCTAGTGTCGCCTTGGAGATGGGAGATCACAATAAAGCTCCAATCGAATATGATCTTTATCTACAAATGACCGGGGGTGATTCCCTTGTCCTGTTTTGTCGATGAACATTGCAGACACAATCTTTTTTGAAGCTGGTCTGTTTTTTTTTTTTTTTTTCTGATCGACCAGGGTTGATTCCCTTGTGCTGTGTTGTGGATGAATATCGCAGACACAAGCTTTTTTGAAGCTGGTCTGGTTATCTTGTAGCAATCAGGGGTGATTCCCTGGTGCAGTCATGGTGATTCAATTCTGCAAGTAAGGTCGTTATGAACTGCATGATCTGCTCTCATGTTTGCAATATTTTCACTCTTCAGGCGATAAAGATACTGAATGATGGAATGGAGTGCGACATCATTAAGATCAGTAATATTGTTCGCAACAAGGTAATGACTTCAATTGTATTTAGGTCTCGTGTTACTCTTTGCTGGTGCCTTACTAAACCATTTGTTTTGTCATGTGAGTACCTTTTGATAAGCTTGAAAAATAACTTAGCGTTTGGGATTTTTTTATGACTTGGGAGTTTTATTCCTTGCGAGGAAGGACAGAAAAGTGCATACTAATTCATCAAACAATCGATTATCCTTTATTATTCTATGTATAGTTAATTAGTTGAAGTATATCTCATAATACCAATTTAACTACTCCTGTAGGTAAAAGACTGATAGGTAATTGAGGAATAGGGTACCCTTATCATACAGAGTGTGGTTGAGATTAGGATTCCTGTATGCTTCCTTTGTGCAGACAGTGCATTTTTCTTTATTCGCTGTCTCGTTGAGCCTTTATTAAGCCGTGTGTTATTGTTTGAGCTGCTGACTTGTTTAACTGGCAGAACTTTGGCCCCTTTTTTTTCTGCATGCTCGTGTTGCCCTTCTGCATTCTCCTATGGCATCTTATTTCCTACTCTACTCGTTGCTCGGTTTTGCTCCTTTTTCTTTAATTTTTTTTTTTGGGTTGTCTCTGGGATGTAGTACGTAGTGTGTATAACTTTGGTTTATGAGCTATGGATGCAAAATTGTGAATCAATTTTTCTATTTGCTAAAGTCAACAACTGTGTGATTGAGAAGATATGGATATTGTTGAGTGGTTTCTCTTCAGTCTTCATGATTATATGTTCAGTTTGGAATTGGAACCTTGGTCTAATGTGGATTTCCGTTGCAGGAAAGATTTGTAAAACGAAGACAACACCTTGTTGGACCCAATTCATCTACCTTGAAGGTTGGTGTCTTATGATACAAGTGGAATGTGTTGTTCTAGATTTAGACCTTTGTGGGACTTTTTGGTTTGACGTGATATCAGATTAGAACCTAAATTGTTAGTCTGAGTTCCACAACGGCAGTATTGACTCAGATTAGGACCTTGTCCTGCTAACCACTCGTTTGGTAAATAGAAATGGGAGGGATAGTGTGCAGGTCCGGGTTTGTGTTAGGACATGATACTGCTTAGATAACGGATATATTTTTGGTGTAGTAACTTGCTGCTTCAATTTTAGCCTTAGACCTTGGTGATGTTAAACAATATTTGCTCATCAGAGTGTGAAGACTGATAAGGCAAGCTGATGTGTGGGATGTCTTTTAGTTCTTTCTGTTCATATTGCCCGTTCTATTGCGTGGCATTTTTGTGGACTTTTTTTTTTTTTTTTTATGTTTTTCTATTAACCGCTGATTATGGATTGGTATCCCATTTTCTGGATCTGTGTGTTCTCCCCATTTTTGCTTCTTTCCTTTATTAAGCTAATAACTCCTTGTTGTGGTGTAGGCTCTGGAAATTTTGACGGGATGCTATATCCTTGTTCAGGTGTATACCATTGATAGCATTTCACTTATGCTGAACACTTGTTTTCTCTTTTGCGTATGGAGAATCATGAATTGATTTTTGGTGAAAATATGCATACAGGGAAACACAGTGGCAGCCATGGGTTCATTTAAGGGGCTAAAACAAGTCAGGCGAATTGTAGAAGACTGCATAGAGAACAAAATGCATCCAGTGTATCATATCAAGGTACTTGGAGATCATTTGCGTTCTTATTTCATTATTTGATGCTGTCTCCTGCCGCTGAACTTGATCCATATCTTATTTCGTTTTGATAGATCCTCATGCTGAAGAGAGAACTTGCGAAACATCCTGATCTCGTGAATGAGAACTGGGATAGGTTTCTACCGAAGTTCAAGAAGTATGTCTGATGTTTAACCAGCTATGAATAATTAGTGAAGAAATCTGTGTTTCGGCCCTATGGTTGACAGTTTTCTGTTTTTGCTTGAACTTACAGGAAGAACGTCAAGCAGAAGAAGGTACAGGGTAAAGAGAAGAAAGAATACACACCTTTCCCTCCTCCCCAGCAGCCTAGCAAGGTTAGCAACATTCCTTATGTCATACTTGTAACATCAGGTAATAGCCTAAGTTTCCCTTGTTCTAACTATTGTGTGAGTATTGCAGATTGACATTCAACTGGTAACGGGTGAGTACTTCTTGAGCGATAAAAAGAAGTCCGAGAAGAAGTGGCGTGAGAAGCAGGACAAACAAGCTGAGAAGACTGCCGAAACCAAAAGAAAGAGAGAGGCTGCCTTTGTTCCTCCTGAGGTTAGGAATTGAAATCGAGTTATGAAGGATGTCGAACATGTGTTCTACCCATCTGACCGAACTCCTAGCTAACTTTTCATTGCCGTTTGTAGGAATCTGTCACGGAGGAACGTGGCAAGTCGACGGTTGATAAAACTGATGTCGTTACCATGGCCAGTTCACTGAAGGTAAAGAGGATGAGCTTTTGGTGATTTATTATTATTATTGTTGTTTTTTTTCACAGGGAATTGGTAACACGATGAGACATTCTGTGTGTGATCGTTGATTGTGGAAATCTGGTGACAAGACAATATGGGTGTTCTCATGTTTCATATTGTCATTGGGATGTCTTGCAGGAGAAGACGAAGGAGTTGAGCAAGAATCAAGCTTCCAATCGTGTCAATGCACAAGATTATATTGCTACGACCGAGAAATCTTCGAAGAAGAAGGGCAAGAAGAACAAAGCCTAACCAATTCAATATATGGAATTTCGTATGATTTGAGAGAAGCATCGCTTGTTTAATGTGTTACTCGGAGAACAGAAATCGTAATAGCCTCTATTTAGCAGACGCTGAAGTTCAAGCATGGACTTCCCTTTTTCCTTGACATGAAGTTTTTCCTTTGAGCCATAAACCGTAGAGAATTGCTGCTGTGTTTATTTATATCTTTGATATTATCGTGGATCTTGTGAAGCTTCAGTTATGTAGACGAGTTATGAACTTGTTTTTCTAGGTGTATTGGTTGAATTGATTTGGACGCCTTTTATTTTAAGCAGTAATGTTCAGAGAACATCCATAATCCATTGCGCAATCAGATGACAAATAATTAGTGACACATTATTTATGAACAAACTTAAACAAAGTACAGAAACATAGACACACGGTAAAACTATTCTTTTGTTTAAAGCCATTATAAAAATATATTCTGAGACGTTTTGTTACTCCACATAATTAAGAAAAAATAAAAAAAGACTATAATATTAAATATAAATATTATAATTTATATTAGATGTTTATTTTTAATAATAAATTATAATTTATTTGAAATAATAGGAATATAATGATACCATGCTTCTGTGAATAAGGGGGCGGGGGAAACGGTGACCGGATCGATCGCTCGGTCGAATAAGGAAGAACGACGCCGATGAGTGTGGAACTCGCCAAAGCTGCGAACGCAAAGAAACCAAGTCATTCCCCGCAAGGTTTCCTTCACTTCTCCTCTCTGTGGATCTCTTTATACTCTCCTTTATATGTATATGAACCTGTAGTCAGTCTTCATCGTTGTCCATTCGCAGCTGAAACGGCTCGTATTCTGGTGGAATTCCTGGAGGTCGCCGTCACTTCGATACTCTACCTCAAAGGACTCTATCCCTCAGGTATATGCTGTCCGTGACCGATTCTTGCCAGGTTTTTTGAGAATCGTGGCTGTAACGTGATTGTTGCATGGTGTTGTGGCTTGTTTATGTTAAGGTTTTGTTTGATTAGGGTTTGTGATTCCGGTAGAGAAGCGAGGACTGAATTTAGGAGTTCTAATGCTCGATTATTAGTCAAAATAGTGTGTCTAAGATTCGCTAATGCGCTTGGTGTCTAATGTTTCTTGCATAGTGATGTGGAGGCTGGTGGACTTATAATAGTTGTGCCTTTACCCTTTCTTCTCTTGCTTAATGTAGGTGCATATGAAAGGCGGCGATATTTGAATCTATTGGTTCATAGGGCGATCCACCCTGTGCTGAGGAACTACATCTATTCCTCGGTGAATGAACTTTTTGCATTTGTTGAGAAGGTTGTTTCACTGCCTAAGCTTTTTATGTGTTACTGGATTTCACTAAAACCAACTCGTACCTTTTGTGATCTATCAGTCTTTCTCATTTTATTCTTTTCCTCTTCTTTCATTTGCGGATTTTTTCTGGTTATACAGGGATTAGTTGAAAGAATAGCAGTTACATTCTTTGGCTGTGACGGTGTTCCAGTGGAGAAATTTGTCTTCAAGCTTCATGTAAGCCAGTCTAATGGATCAGAGGTTGAGGTAGATCAGCTTGAGTCCTCCCTCAGATCGTTGCTGGTAAAGCTTTCTGTATCAGATATGCTTACCAAGGTTCTTCCATCAGGTAAGTGAACTTGCACTTGCAGTAACCTTCTGTGCTT
Source organism: Drosera spatulata (assembly GCA_035668315.1). Taxonomy (NCBI): domain Eukaryota; kingdom Viridiplantae; phylum Streptophyta; class Magnoliopsida; order Caryophyllales; family Droseraceae; genus Drosera; species Drosera spatulata. The sequence continues at coordinate 19,569 of JAOVYX010001494.1, read as the reverse complement.
GTCAAGGCAAGTCATGGACTCAAAGCTGTAAATTACGCCCTATAATTTGTGATGACGAAAATAATACTCCATTGATAGCTTGGGAAAACCTCCAACTGACGTTTGTATTTCCAGTTATGGTTATCTCCCTTCTAGTTGCTTTGCGGGATCAACTTGAGAAGACATATATCCTATTATGTGAGAAAATCTAAGTTAGTCAGGATTCGGGAATCATATGAATAAGATATTACGCCTTGGAAGTTGGAACCACAAAAGGATTTCAAAGCCACTCTGTGCACTAGTTAGAAGCTACAAGGCTACTTTGAGTTCATGGACAGTTAAAATGAGATCCTGGGACAAGATCAACTTTGCCAACGTGCTTCATATGGAGGTAGGATATGGTACTTTCTTTAGTTTAAGTAGTTCTGATGAGAGAATTGAAGAATTGGTTCTTTGCACTTTTTGAGATTTGAACGTCGGTCCATTTAGTGAAAAATTGATTCATAGAAAAGAGTTTATTGCTTTTGTTATTGGCTGAATCTGATAAATTTTCTGTTTGATAGATTGCAAGTGGGAAATCGCAGCTTATTTCGATGCTCTTCCTGATACTGATGCAATCAAAGAGACACAATTCTGGAAACCAACGCAGACAAAGCAGTGGCGCCAACCTTCTCTCATAACACCGATAAAATCAATGAGCAGTGAATCTGTGGCTTTGCAGCTATATGTGGAGCATCAAACTGAAACTGAGATCTAGAATGCTTATAAGTAGATGCTGCAATCCATCATGTACCATCCCGAAGACAAGGTAATGCCACCAATGATTACTAATGACTGGGTTTTCCTTTTTAGTTTTTCTGTTCTCCCTACGAATTGCGCATCCACATACAGCAAGATTATGACATTGCGAGAGACTATGGCCTTGGACCAAACGAGCCTCCTTAGGTTTCTTTCAAATGTTTTGGATCTTCGTATGGTTCATGTTATTTAACCTATAAAATAGGCAACCTTCAATTGTGATCTGAATTAGTACTGTCACTATTGTTCTATTACCATTGTCATTCGACCAAGTTAGGCGTTGGCTCACATTTTTTATTCACAGCCCTTGCAGACCTGTAAATGGAAGGATATCCCCTGAAGGAGCACAAGAGTACAACCGTGATGTGGGATTTCGTACTATAAAATCCAGCTTCATTATGCTATCGTGACTGGGTGCTTGGTTGAGAGAATATGTATCAGTACATTCTCGTGAAATCCAGATGTTATTTTTGAAGCAGAACTCCTCATTGCGGATCCAGTTAAACTCTGCGACGAGCCTACTTGTCCCACTTTTTTCATGACTTTATGTTCAAGAGGTATCAACTGACGTGCATTTGGTGCAACGGGTCTGGTTTGCATTCTGGTAAAGCCCAGAGCTTTTTCAGGATGAAGGTAGACTGTTTGTGACACCACCGGTGACGTGGCTCTCATTTTCTGTGTTTTATTCGATATTAGAAATTTGGTGTTTGTTTTGTTAAAAAAAAAAAAAAAAAGAAAGAAATTAGAAAAAAGAAATTTGGTGGTTGTAATTGAATCTTTTGTTGGTCCCTGACGTATGTTAGTTTGTGATGGTAACAATATGGATCGTGTGTGTGGCACAGAACTCCTAGTTCTAAGCAAATTTTGCGAAATCATCCTCACTATCAATCTTGTTTACGTGCTTTATGTTTCATTCATGGAACACGTGAAGGATGGGCTACGCACCCTGGCTTGGGTGTGCTCGATTTATTACAACGCCCATACAGTTCCGAGTTTGATTCGTTTGACCATTACTCTAATCTGACTAAACTATTTTACAAATATTTTTCCATGTTTATGTCATCGTTAAATGCTTCATAAGTTTTTATAGAACCAATTTTGTTACCATTGTCTCTATGATCTCGGAAGGTTTACCATTGTTCCTATGATCCACCCTATGATCCTTAATCATAGATCTCAACTTTTATCCAAAAGGTACCACAAAATCACTCACGAATTCACTCAATCTGAAACCGCCGACTCCGGCATTTCGCCGCCGATGCCCTTCTCCAAAACCACGCAGAGATCCCAAAATCACCATGTTCGCTTCCCTTCGACGCCGAAACCCGACCCAAATCTCCCCCCAAACCCGCCGCAAATCCACGGGCGGCGGCGCAAAACCCAAGAAGAAACTCTACCACAGAGTCCACGACCTCGATCGAGCAATGGACCTCCAAAAAAAGCCCACCTTGATCCTACAACTCAAATCCATCATCCAATCCCAAAAAACCCAGTCAATCCTCCTTAGAGACCTCGAAAAAGAAGTGGGCTTCGTTCAAAAATGGAACTTGATGGCAGTAATCGAAAAATACCCAACAATTTTCCATGCCAGTGGGGGAAGTGATGGGATACCGGTTAGGGTTAGGTTTAGTGAGAAAGCGATTAGGGTTTTGGGGGAAGAGAGTGTTGTGTGGGAGGAAATGGAGATAGGTTTGGTTAGAAACCTGAGAAAGCTGTTGATGTTGTGTGTGGATTGTAGGGTTGAGATGGGTAAGATTGATATGATAAGGGACGAGTTGGGATTTCCGGGGATGTATAGGGAGGTGTTGGTGGAGAAGTATAGGGAGTGGTTTTGTGTAAGGGAGTGGAAGGGGAAGGAGTATTTGTGTTTGGAGAATTGGGATTCGGGTTTGGCGGTGACTGCTCGCGAGGAGAGGTTAGCACGAGAAGGGGTTGTTTTGGACGGAGCAGGCGGGAGGAGGGTTAGGATATCGAAGGATGGGAACTATGATGGTCGTTATGCGTTTCGGATTCGTTATCCTGCAGGGTTTAGGCCGAATGCGAGTTTTCTTGAGGAACTTGAGAAGTGGCAGAGATTGGAGTTCCCGTCTCCGTATCTGAATGCAAGGAGGTTTGAGGCCGCTGATCCGAAGGCGAGGAAGAGAGTTGTCGGGGTTCTACATGAGGTTCTTAGTTTGACAATGCATAAGAGGATGACTTCTGCTCAGTTGGAAGCTTTCCATTCTGAGCTGCTTTTGCCTTCTAGATTGTTGCTTTGTTTGATTAAGCATCCTGGTATCTTTTATATCACGAATAAGGGGGCGAGAAGCACTGTGTTCCTTAAAGAAGCGTATGATGGGCCGAATTTGATTGAGAAGTGCCCTCTGTTGAGATTCTACGACAAGCTTATGGCACTCACTGGTCGGAGAGACACAGAATGCTCACCTGGGATTAGTTCAAAAATGATAATTTAAAGCTGAAAATTTGTAACTTAGGAAATGGTCAGCTTGGCTGATTATTCAGTTAATATGCTGAATTGATAGTTCTGCTTCTGGGTTGAGCTTCTTGTTCTACCTATCATCATAGGACTTGGTTGAGGAGAAAATGTTGCAGGGAGGGTCTTCTCATTTTTATGTTCTTTCAATGGCTCAACCACTTGCACACAAGCTCAAGGGCTCGATTTGAATGGCTGCACCTGCTTGAAAATTTTCATTTTGGATGTTCGAACTGTTCCGGAGGATTAATGGATGTGAGCTATATTCCAAAAAAAAAAAAAAAAAAAAAAACAAAAAAAAGGGGATGTGAGTGAATCATAGCCAGCATTACGACGTGCAAGAAGATTTTTAGATGACTCGCAATGTGCTGTAAGTTGTCGGTCTCCATTGGTCGAAGCCAAGGAGTGCCTCCGATGGACTTGTCATATTCATGTTAGTCAGATCTTTACCAAGGGTAAACTGTTGCTGTTCTGCTGACCTTGTAAGTTATGCGACCAAATTTATAATTTCTTTCTGTTCTGATTTGTATCGAAGAATTCTTGATAAATATCTCTATGTAAATTTATTTATATAAAGATATCTCATTATAATTTTATTTCCATCAAGTATCTCATGATCAATTACAATCAATTATAAGATCATTTTTTTCAAATATAAAATTACATCAAAAATTCAAATTTCTAAAATACATTATTTTTAAATTCAATATTTACTTTATTGAGATGATGTCATCATCATGATACATCGTCATCATAATCGACGCTGTCATCATGATATTAGGATGACGTATTGATTGTTGAGGTTAACGTACTGATGCTCAAGAGGTTGGTGTACTGGTTTCATAAGATCTGTTTATGAGGATCAACAGGTTCTCAAGGAAATGAAAGAAACCCCTGACAATTTCATCACAATCGTTATCGTCTTTTTTTGTCGTCGATCCTTATCGAGGAGAACGTCATGCAAGCAGGCACTGCACCAAAACCAAAAAAAATAAAAAAAATTCAAATGAAAGAAGAAGCAACAATGTATATAAAGACGTACGACGATAAAATCAGATGTAGTGTGTCTTTTCGGTATATTTTGAACTCCTAATTTTCTTATATTTAACATTATGTATGTGAAAAATGGGCATACTATGAATAAAGAAAGACGTATTATAAATACGATAGTTTTTTTAAAAGACATACTATTATATCACATTAGATTTTCGGAAAGAAAACGCGCCCATCGTCGCCGTCACCCACCACCATTACACCGTCATCGTCATCACCCACCACCACGCCACCGTCGTCGCCGCCGAAACCCCCCAGAGAGGACACCCACTCATCGCTCCAACCCTCATAGAGGAAACCCACCCATCGTCACCACTGTCGTGGTCGAAACCCCACACTGAGGACGCCTCCAGATTTCAACCATTGTTATAAAACAAGGAGCAACGCAGATTCTATTGACAAACCGAAACATTATTCGATACATTAACAGTAATGACCACGACAAACCTTAGGGAAACAGACCAATCCAAAAAACGTGCAGGATACAATCTTCACAAGCACGGGAGAGAAACACCTCAGTCACACCACAAAACTCACGAAGAAGAAATACAATTTTGCAACATGAATAAATAGAACACAAACAATCATACTCGAAGACCACCTGGAATGGTTGACATCACTCGACGGAAAGCTTTCCCATGGTGTCGTGCACTTCTTCCTCTCCATAATTCACGGTTAAAAAAAATAATAAGAAGAGATAACCGACATCATATCTTTAAGATGTGAAAAACAATTTTATGATAAATAAAAAAGGTAAGAGTAGTTCGAACAAAAAAAAAGTAAAAAGAGAGTTGCAAATCACAAAAGCGGATTTGATTTGTAGAAAAAAATAAACAAAAAAATTAAGAGGATACTTTCGTGGAAAAGGTGGCTATATAGTTCCTTCACTCAGGAAGGATGAAGTCATGAAACTATTCCTGCAGTTATCGAAGATGATGGATGACTCCGATCGAACTACAGACGCACTCAGGATTGGTGAGCTAAGTAGACTCCAATGTTTATACGAATCATTGTTGGTGTATCTTTTCTATTACTGTCTTATCGTATCTTCTTTGTTTTGATTCTTGGAATTCTTTTTCTGCTTTCTAAGAAAAGCAATGGGAATGTTGCGAAACCTGGGTGATGAGATGTGGTATGGTGGCAGACAAACTTGAGTGCAGAGACTTCTAGCTGTAGAACCATATGTTTTGCAATTTGCTTTCTTTCGCCTTGTGTAGCACCATATCTATCCACGACGATTCCCTGATCCAAGCAATTAGCTAGACTAGTATGTGAAAATTCGAAACGTATTGCTTAAGGTTATCTCATATCTCGAGTGTTGTCTATCTCGGAATGGAGAAACATTGATTAGTTATTGATTCGGGCATATTCTTGTGTGGACACTCATCTGATTCATGTTCGTCGTTTCACAGCAGTCGAGCTGTCCAGGACTCTTGTTCGTCTTTCCTACTTCTCTTGCTCGGGTTGATATATATCGAAAGCTCGCCTCGCCACCGGTTTAATCAGATGAGGATTACTTATGTCTGAGCTTATACCAATTGATACTTGCAGTATCAGAGCGATTGTTATCGGAAACGTTCCATCTTTTCTTAGTTTTGCTTTCAGTATTAACACATGGTCATCTTAAGATCATAACCCATTGTATTTTCAATTTGTATAATTGATCATATATTTGTACAATGTACTCCAGATGGGGACTTGTTAATTTGCTTAAACAGTCTCTGGTTGAAATTATCCAAGACAGGACTTGTTATGTGGTGTCTCCATCTACAGTGGCTGAGCGTCCATGTCCATCTCCTAATCTGTACAGCTTCGTGTTACATCTTCTAGTTGATTCCAAAAGCCAAAATTGAGTTGTCAAATTTCATCATCATGATAAGCTTATATTATATGCTGAGATATACAGATTACGATATCTACCTAACTATAATGTGACCGATTGAAAGTGAACAAGAGATCGATGCCCTTTTTGTTCTTTTCTTGAAAATGTATTGTTTATAAATCATGAGTTGATTCAAATCATATCCCACTAGCTATATGTATCTTAGACATCATATACATGTCATAATCAAAATAAAATAGAAAGAACTGATTCCACCTTTATCTTCATGCTCCAAAGTCTCACCAAAGAAAACAGATAAGTACATATCATTGGGTAGTTGTCCAAGTCAAGGAACCACACACGGAATAAAAGCAAAAAGATTATCATTAAAGTCATTCATGTTGCTTGCTTCTTCATTGTGGGTCGTCTTTGTAAAGTATTTGCAATCTTTCTTTTTCATGTGTCATGGTCCATGGAACTCATTAAAGTTAGATCATATGCATAGTTGTGGAAAATTCTCTTGGGAAAGTTCTCATTTTGAATGGTTCACTTGTACTATGACTATTAAGATAGGTTAAAAAATGAATGATTCGGATCAGATGGGAAGTTTTAATAGAGATCATTAGTGTCTTGTCAGTGTCACTAACGCTACATTATTTAGAGAACAATGCCAATCTGTTGAGCGTGCTCCGCATATAATGCTGCACATAATGCAACTTATCTCTGTTCTTATAAATCATCTGCAGGTTACCAAAAAGATTGTTTTTTAGGTCCTGAACTGATGTCTCCGATCACATGATTGACGACGATAAAGTTATTGTTTATCATTAAGTCAAAATCTTGATGTACAACATCTTCAGGAAATTGCCATCACATGGTGCTTTTTAGTTCGATGTGCTTTTCCTCTACCTCTGGTTAACCAGACATGTCATAATGGAATAAAGATGGGTAGGCAAACAAAGGAGGCAAAGAACACAATCATTGTACTCACACAAAGGAGATGAGATGGACAATTCCAAATGAAATGCATCCCCACAAATATATGGGAATTTATATCAAACTATTGGACCATCCATCACCCCATTTCTGGGTAGCTATGATTAAATATAGGGATGATGAACAAGTAGTTCGATGCTTTTCCTGTGTGAGACCTTATAGCACATGGACAACAGTTGATGCTTACACCTCAAGCAAATGAAAATAAAAGAAAAATCAAAGTTGCAGGGCCATCACATATCTGTCCATGCCTGTGACTCTCAAATTTGCTTTGAGTCTCTCAACTGCTTCTTCATACTTTGTCCCCTTCACAATACTCCTATTTCATAGTCTTCTTTTCTCATCCTTTTCACTATATTTGGGCAACCATTCAATCAAAGCCAAGTCAAGAATGACCTATATGAATATCGTAGAGTCATACTGCATCATCAGTTTTCTTTATTCATAAGACTATTATTTCGTTTAAGATAGGATCTTTTGGTTTCTGGAACCAAAAAGACAGTAGGCATGGAATATTCCGTGGTCTTTGCTTTGTTGGGATCTCTTTTTCACTTTTCTTGCCTTTAAAAAAATGGATCAAAGGTGTAGGTGGATGTGATATTACTCATTTATTCTTTTGACATTGTTGTCAGCTCCCATGCACTCACACACAGAATCATGATCTTGTTGAAAAATATAATGGTGTGGGCTCCGCATAATTGAGATGCTCCCATCATCAAAAAAATGCTGTGGAAAAGATTTAGCTAGTGGGGGCTGATGTGGTAAATTTGTGAGTATCAATCCATCCAGTGTAGCAGTTGATATTTCATGTTCATATGTGCATTTGAATTTGCTCACCAAGACCGACCTTTCTTTAATTTTTTCTCATAGTGCCATATCATAGACATCCAATTCAATGTCCTTTCTTACTAAATATCCATATCTTTATCAGTGGACTGTTTACATAACATCTTACGTAATACCCATTATCAGTGGAATGTTTGAGCCTAATAAATTTGTTGAGACAGATTTTGATCGATATGACAAAACAATTAGATATTTCTATCATAAAATCGTTATACTATGACATTTTTTCATTCAAGAAGCCACACGAGAAAATTAATAGAAAGCTTGGACACTGTTCTAATATGTAAATTATGTCGACAATGTGTGGCCTTCTAAATTCCTAATGTCATATATAGGGAATAGACTATGATTTTGATGACGAATCAATAACTTCAAATGTTGCGTGGGACCACGTGGACAAGTGAAATCCAATCTAATCGCGAAAGTGTAGTGTGTACAGATAAATATTTATGATTTGATCGGGTATACACATAAGTCTAAGCTGTTCATGTGGACCATTTCCCAAAAAGAGAGGTGAGTCCAACTAGTGATCGAGCAAAGGAATCAAATGAAATTTTGAAATGAATTAATATGGCAAATGGATGGGATCATCCAATTATGGTCCTCAACAATAGCTACATGCCTTTATCACACATGCCCCATGCACATGACACACAACACATCACCATATTTTTTATATTTTTTTTGTACGGTTTCTTCAATCCAACAAAAACTACGTACAAGTAATTCCAACCCTCTTGTGGTTAGGAAAATCAAACTCGTGATCGTGACCCGAGTGATGGGTTATATTAGACTGTAAAATCAATCTACATAAAATGTAGATTTGTTTAGAATCACTAAAAAACACATGTTCATGAAAGTCATATATAGCAGTCGATGTACGCATATACGAAAAATGCATGTGAACTTACATTGTACACATATTTAAAATTATACTATTGGTATTAAATGTGATAAGTGTCCCCCGTGACAAAGGAACGTTAAAACAGAAGCATTTGAGTTGAATGGTAACCATCACCTAACTATAAATAAATCTGTTATTGTTTTTATTTTATTTTTTTTATTTTCGTAGGTCGGAAATGGATCGATACACCTTTTCATAATTCAATGACTTTGATACAAGTGTGCGTGATTCCTTTGCCAACCCCACCACATTATCAACATTATATATACTATAGAACACAATACAAGAAACATGGGTTGTCATCAAATTTATAGCCATCAAATTAAAAGAGGACAACTTTTGTGACACACTTTCCATCCCTTCCGTTTCAAACTTTATAAAAGATAATTGAAAAGTTAGATATATAGTTTCATTCACGTTTTTTAAAGTTGTCGCACTACCCTTTTTTTCCTATACAAAAAAGAAGGCAAGGCAAGGGTCACAACAATAGGAAAGATTGTACCAAAACTACCTTGAGAAAATATTAAAGCAAATTGGACCTAAGTCCAAGAAAAAGGCATATATATAGTCCAAGAGGCTATTATGATAGAAGAGTGACAGTATTTTTAAACTTATATCTCGTTTCGTAACTGTTATCGAAAACAGATGGTCACATTATCTTCTTATCTTCCTATATCGAGCCAATGTTTCGTACGATAGGACACTTACCGGACTTGTTTTAGATTTAGATGAGGTTGATTATTGTGTACAATGCTGACATATCTATGGATGATGTACATGCATGATTCAGTGTTTCACCTTTTACCTTGTCTAGAGTAGGAAAAACAAAAAAACAAAAAAAGAAAGAAAGAACAAAGTGGTAAAGTTACCGGATTCGAAGGTGAGGTAGATGGACAAGATTTCACTGTAATTTGGGGGCAAAGGTAAAAGAAGAAGGGGATCGTCGAATCGAGGACCACGTTCGTTGTAGGGCACAAGTCAAATGAAGCAAGCTACAACAGAACTTGAACGTGTGAGGAGAGAGAGAGATGATGGGTGGGCAGAGACGATGATGGGGCCGCCTCTCATCTGCAGCATCTGTCAGCCCAACAGCGACATCTACGCGCGATTGTTACTTCAACCTCATGTGCCGATGCTTTTTTTTTTTTTTTGTTGTTGTGACGATACGACGGAGGGAATACATTTTTATCTTTTGGTTCTTTGATAAACATTATTCTGCTGGCTTAGTATTAGTTGTAACATTTGTCATATAAAATACTAAAACTGATCGTATTATGAATAACTTACGGATGATCAAATAGTTTTTTTTGATTTATCTTGAAATATCAAAAATGATTTAAGTTGAAAAAACACTACATTTATGAACCAAAATAAATTTGACATCGCATAATAAATGATATAATTATTATACATTATTATAAGTTTTATGAGATGAACGAAGTATTATATAGAGCAAACTTTGTCCGGACAGAACCTGAAGATTATAGACTACTACTTTCGTCACATAATTCTTACAACACTTACGTATTTTAAATTATTTTATATTTATGAATATAAGTCACATTTTAATATCAAATCACGTCTGATTGTCCCGCTATATGTATCGGGTTGAAGTACATAACTTATATAATGATTAATGTTTAACGATAAATTTATAAAAAAAATTACGTTTGATCATCGTTATACGCTTGTCAAAGTCTGCATCGACATATGTGTCGGATCAAAATATTATAATAATTTTAAGACAGAGAGAGTACGTCAAATGAAGATAATGATAAAGATAAATATATAATGGACATAGGAATAAGAGTGACTAGATTCTTATCGTTGTGATCCAAACACAAAATTTTATCCAGAATAGAACGTAAGTGAACATTTCAATTTCGAAGGAGTAAAAAACTTAACAAAATCCACAACCCGTTGACACTTTCCTACGTGTCCCTCGCAGTCTCTGTTTTATACCAATGACCCACATAATGTTTTTCTCTGTTGATCAACACACACGAGAGTCAGAGTGGGACACCGTCCACTTCACGCCACAGTATCATTATTATTGACGCATATAGCAGAATCATATGTTACTCAGTGTACTGCCCTGGGCCCCACTTTGCCCCCTGCCTTTTCTCCACACTCTCGTCAATTTATGCACACCCCTCCGCTTCTTCTGTATCCAATTGCCGGGACTCCCTTTCCCAGAATAATAACGTTGCAGTAAAAAGAAAAAGTAAAGTTAGCGGACCGACTGGGTTTTCCACTGATAATGGCGTGAATTGCGATCGAGATGAGATGTGATTCCATTTCCCCATGTACTTGATGAGTCTAAAAGAAAAGAGAAAGATGTATACGAAATAAAAGGAATAAATGGCTATGATTTCACTGTTTCATAGTGCTGGTTGGAAATATTAAAAGAGATTGCCCTAACTTTTCCCGTCTAGGAAAATAAATTGATGATCGTGGGAATAAAATTGCTTGTACTACGTGATTCAAACCTTGAGCAAATTTATGCTCCCATTCTTCCCATAAACGTAACGGATTGATCATACATGTGTTGAATACTATGAATAATGGAATTTATGATAGTTTTTTTTTTCTGAGGGAGAGAGTAGCAATTTCATGTCACATGAGTAAAAAAAAAAAAAAAAAAGGAGATCCGAACGGTAACATTGTATTCTATCGAAAAGATATGACAAATTCACATGGACGCCAACCGGCACGGACTAACCCACAGAACGAACCAACCATCAATCGCGGGCCAAGCACAGGCCCACCATTCAGTGCGCACAGGCACCGGTGCCTGCACGATAGCAACAGCACATTACCATCCCGGTCTCCACCCTCTCACCACGCGAGCCCCACCACTCTCTCCACAGTTACCGCTGCTGTAACTTTGACCGTCTCACATTCACGCGCCGCCTCATCGTTTTTCGCATCCAACGTCTCGCCACCGCATCTCCGCCCCCTTTGCCGCCGTATCGTTTTCATCTCTGGCGGCGGCGTTGCTCCCACAACACGACTCAGCGTCGGCGTCGGCCAAACCTTGGCGGTTTCGTTGCGATGAAAGGATCTGTTCAATTTTTGTTCTTAAAGCGTTTGCGGTGGCTTCGTTTGCTTGGGCGAGTTCTCTCCAGATCTGATTTTCGAGGCAGAGCTGCTTGACCTTCTCCTCTAAGGCGAGGTTTAGTTTCGTGCTTTGTACGATTCTTTCTTCTTTTTCTCCGAGTCTCTTTGTCACTGCGGCTTGGATCTCCGCCACGATTCGTCGAGACTGTGATATCCGTTTCTGTTCGATTTCGGCTTTCATTTTCTCCATCTGTACGGACGCAAGTATATCAGATCCATATTATACATAATCAAACCATCGAAGACATTGATAGATCTAAAGATACGTACATGAGAGGAAAGTAGACGGTCCATTTCATATTGCTGTTGTAGCGTCCAAATTGATACATCTTCACCTAGGAACGACAGAGAAGGTTGAAAATCAGCCATTGACGTCATACAACGTTTTTGTGTTCTATCCACGACCATCGCACCGTCGCAGAGATCCGGCTGAGTAAGCGGTACTGCAAGAGTGCCGTAACTTGCGATATTCCCATTCGAACCTCTCGTACGCTTTCTCGATTGATTCACGTTGTTGAAATCAATTGTTGAAGTGACTGCCTGATGCTGCTGCAGTTGTGCTGTCAGAGCAGAATCCGCAAAGCAGTTGTAACACGGGAGAGTGCCGTGAGCAGCGGTCGCCGCAGTCATCAGCATCGCAGGTTCGATTCCGATCTCACTCCCATACATGTTGTTTAGATGTGAGTGTCGCTTCGTGAATTTGAATCAATGGATTGAGAGTTGTGATGAATATTGAAGATGAGAAGAACAGAGGGTTTGAGCGGAGAGATACAAGGAGTGAAAAATGGAAGCCAGTGTGTGGGTATATATATATAGTTGAAGAAGGAGTGGGCAAGGTGGTGGTGATATATGCTGTTTTGCATGGATAGAAACGTGAGTGATATAACAATGATGTTAATCATCCAATTAATGGGGAGATGAATATTCAAAAATCTTTTTTAATTTGGTCACGAAGGTTCAATGAAGCTAATTGATATCGTTCTGGTTTAATTAGTCGAGTGTGATGCGAAACAGAGCAGCGTTTGGTGAAAAGAGAAAGTGAAAGGCAATATCGAGGGTAAGTTATTTAAGATGGAATAAAGATATTTGGCTGAACTTTGTTACGTGTGATAATAACTGAAGCATTATCATATATAAGGTCATAGGATGAATGGACAAACCAAAGAAATAAGAGATGACCGGTAAGCATGAGTATGGTAATTCAACCTCATAGTATACTTTACAACCTTGTTACCTTAGAGGAAAGCATCAGATATTCCATCATCAATAACATGAGATCATCGCATTGAGAATTTTTCTTCCGATAGATTTATCATTCAGCAATTCTCTTCACAGTATCCTTATGGCCAGAAGGCCTAACTGTATAATCTTTGATTCTATGGTGAAACTTATCTCCCTTATTAGTCAATCATCTAAATACTTTCAATATCTTTGTGTGTTATACCATCCAAATTTGTTAATACTAATAGTGAAATTCAAGTATGATTCAGATTAGGATTAAAAAACAAATGACAAGATCTGGTAAGTAACAAATGCGAGAGATAAAAGGAGGGCTAGCTATTACGGAACCACATGGTGATACGTACGGGTTCCGTTTACAGTGGGGGTGGTTTTAAATCCGATAAACGGAACGGATTCCTACCAACGCCGATAGGGCCGTAAGTGCCGCTGGGACGTGCGTTGTCATCACATGTTTGTTGCCAAAGCATCCCTATGCTCTGGATAAACGAAGACGAAATTGACAGGGAAGAAAAAATGTTTCGCCATAAAAGAAAATCCAAATTTTAATGTTGCTGTCATCGTGAATAAATCGTACTAGTATCACAACGTGTTGTTATGTTTAAAACGACGATTTCCAAGCAAAGATGTACGCCTTCAGCATTTCGTGCCTCGAGAACCGACGATCAACTATGTCTACACCTATTCGCAATATTCGAACTATGAGCATGCATGCATTCCAAGCACAGACACCTGTCCGCTCGATCATCAACGGTTATCCGAATCACAGAGACATTGCATTGTTCCAATACATCTCAATTCTCATCTCCAAGTGTCCAAGTGCTGCCGCCAACAATTAATTTGCTTGAATCATCAGAGAACAGAGTCTCCAGACCACTACTCTCAGATGCAATATTTGCGTGTTCATAGTAGAACAGAGTCATCGATGATCTTCTTGTTGATTCCTGTGTCAGTTTGATTCATGAAATTCTAGCCTGCTGGTATCTGCGCTTCTTGTGCAATATAATCAATCAAGTTTTATCATAAATATAACGATGAGTCGACCAAATCAAGGCAAATCTGCAGGTAATCCGACTATGACGACTCTTTGGTTCATTTCTGCGCTACACAATGAGTCTTATTTGCTTTGTACTATTTGCTTTGTAATTGTACATGATCTTATATTAGTTCGTTTTCTGCAGATATTCAAGAGGTCTATGTAATCAGGGAAACGGAGTACCTACCCACGTCGTCACAGGCAGCATATGTGGTGGAGCCGCCACCAACGGACTATGGATACCTGGCAAAAGACGGTGTCGACTACCCTGTGCAATATCCTGCTCCAGCTCAACCGGTGGTTACGACTCGCAGCGACTGGAGTGGTGACTTTCTCCGGGCATGGTATGATACGGAAAAAACATATGGTCTAGCGTTATTGTTTTCCTATGAGAAATCATGAGTTTTCATGGATGCTATGCAGCTGCGCTGCCTTGTGTTGCTGTTGCCTCTTGGATGCATGCTTTTTAAAATGGGACAGATGCATCGAGGATAAAGCTTTGCTCATGATCCATGGCCATCGGTTTCCTTCCACGAAGATTATGGTTGTCGACGCACCAGTACCAAGGAGAACAGCGAAAGCTAATTTGCAGTAATCGTGTCGACGTATGTTATGTAATTAGAATGATTCCAGTTATTGCTATTTGCTAAAGCCCAGTGAATGCCTTCGGTGTACAACAGCAGGGGACTAAGCAGAGACTCGCGTTATCGTTCGTACAAACATTTCACAATGACCTTTTGAAGCTCGCAAAACTGCTTATTTGGGTCATCCAAGCATTTCATGGTGCAATCAAGATTTAAGCATTAAGAGACACCCAGGAAAACAACAGAATGACCAGCAATGACGACTGATATTGCCGCGGAACTTGGCTTGTGGAATCAGGAATTGTATGAAATGAAACCAAGTGTGAGGTGGATCAGAGATGGAGATCAAAGAGAATAATGTAGATGAAGACCGACAAACTGGAAGGCGATCCAGAGCAAGAAACAATCAGTGCAACTGAGCATTCGCCAAACAACAATGTCAGAAGATGGACGAGACCTATGCAATCAAAACCCATCGCAATCCTCCACTCTCTAATCTAATGATAGTGCAGATCAGGAGACACAATGACTAATCCTATTTCTTTTCCCGTTAGTCAACACACTAAAGCATCTTGCTCAGGCAACCAGTTGACAAGCCAGCGCCAGTCTAGATGTCGGTGAGGCACTGAACTCTTCTCCTCGATTGGGCACGATTCTTACAGAAGTCCGTGCCGCAAAAGCAACATTCATGGATAATGACCAAACAAAGTATTATAGTTTGACAGCGGTGAGCTGGCGGTTACCAACAAGTTCACACGGCCACTAGACATATCCATGCCTAGCCGCCAGAGAGAGAACAGGAACACCCAAGCCAAATTGAACAGCTTCTCCCAGACCCGAAACAAAGCATCCAAAAGAAAGAATCAAGATTATCAAGTTTCATCTATACCATGGGCAGGAAAATAATCAACAAACCAAGACGCGCATAACTCCAGGTAGTGCTGTATACCAACTTTGCAGCATTCCTAATAACCAGGCGACCATAATTGCTCAACAACTATACGAAATTAGCTGCTATTTTAAGCTACCATAAAAAAGACCAACAAGGAAGACAACCTATGGCAAACGCGTCATGGTCTCAGATGAGTGATGAAAACATCACGCATTCTTTGGGTGCTTAACCAGAACAAAGTCAGACAAAGGAACGACCAGGAGCCACATACCACCCTGTTATTTCAAGCAAATATGACCAATAAACACTATACCAAAATAGAACTTCATCTGCCTACGCCCATAAGTTAAAAATTTCTACAACACACGGTGCCCTTTCCAAGGTAGTTGCATAGAACAAAACCACAAAACTCAGCACTTTAAGATGGAGTAGTAACAAACTGTGTAAAAAAAACCTACATCTGCCTGACACATGTCACGTCTCCAAGAGAGTTTATAAAATGGCATCGCATAGCATTCTTAAAATCTAGTTGTATCTACTACCGCTGTACTTATCATCAAAAATATCATCAGTGACAATAACCAAGAACAAAGTCTCCTGAGAAACATCCATTTTATCAGATTCCAAATCACGTAAATGCTAAGCATTCATGCTTTCCTTAAACCCCAACTGATCTTCAAGACTAGAAATTCAACTTCCGCAATTTCCTCATTGAGAAGAGGCAAGGGATACTCAAGGCAGAAGCCATGATAAAGCGAATAAATGATAAAACTTTGCCGCCTACATGCTACAACTTCGACTTTCTGAATGTCAACATAACACTTACGACCAAGGACTATGCGCGAACTTTACATCATCAAACACAGCCCAACTAGCTGGGTTATGAAATCCCGTCTAAATCCAATGATTTTACACAAATATACCACAACACCACATCAAGCATCAATCCAATCACTCCAGCTATCTATCACCAAAACCCCAATTACTCCATTTAAAACCTACCTATCAAGAACATCTTCATCAGTCCATCTACTTTCCAATGCAGTATGAAAACGTCCCCCACATAGAAACTACTCTTATATCAATCCCTCAAACATTCGATATGTCATGTCAAATTAGAGTACCAATTATAAAATCCTCAGACTGCAAATTAACATCCGATTCAACCACAAAACAAAACATTGGTTCAAAACCACCACGAAACGCATAAATCCTGCAACAAAACAGCAAAATCACGAACTACGAGTCTGAATCCAACAAAACATAACAACACCGAAATCACTTCTTCGAACCATCACCTCTTCGAACCATCACCAAATTTCATCTTCTCCTCAGAACCTGAGCTTGGAAAAGAACCACCGATTCTTCCCGGTCTTGAACCTCTCCTCGAACCTCGCCTTCACCGCTTTCGCCGCCGCAACCTTCTTATCCCTGCTCTGCAACACATCCACGCTCACCACATCCTTCAGATCCACATCGATCGTGTACCTCGTCGGCATGATATGGTTATAATTCACCAGTTTCACGAACGTCTTCACTCTCGACTTCTTCGCCGTCTTCTTCGCCGAGTCCTTTCGGATAACCTTCTTCGGGTACTTCCCGATCCCGGCGACGAGGCACTGGCCGTAGCGGCGGTCGTTGGTGCCGTCGTCGAAGGATTTGACGATCACGGCCTTGCGGCCCGCGTAGCGGCCTTGGAGGAGGATCACGGCCTTGCCGGGCTTCAGGAACTTCATCGGTGGTGGTGGTTGTGATGGCGGCGAAGGGGGATTGGTGTGTGGGAGGCTGCTGCGGCGGCGAGATTGCTAGGGTTTGCGGGGAGGGCGTGTGGTGTGGTATATATAGGAGGGGAAGGCTCGGGAAATGGAGAAAAAGGGAAAATGGAAATAAATTGTTGGGTTGTATGGAATTTTAATTTCGGTGTGCGACATGGTTATTTCTTCGTGTGATTTAAAAATGTGCAAACGTTTTGTTTTGCTTTAAGTAATCTTATTTTTAAGGATGTAAACGTGTTAACGATCAGAAAATAAGAATGTATTAATGAATTTGAATTTGCGTTTGATCTCGATATTATGGAGAAAAAAATAGATTTATATAATGACATACATGTATTTAGTTAAAATTTAAAGATTAAAATTAAAATCCGAACTGAAAATATAATATGAGTAATTTAATCTCATTCTTTTATTATTTTTGTTAATTCTAATAATAAAATTTTAACTAGATATACATCATATCACAACCGAAAAACAAAATATTAATTTTTTTACCTCTCTCTTTTTATGTTGGTTTTACCGATAAAATAAGAACTTGCATTAAAATTTTCATTATTTTTCTCTCAATTTTTTATTATGCATAATGTAACAATAAATTGATCAATAAAAATAAAAAATATTATAATAATAAGATAATTTTATTCAATTTTTCTATCTCATATTATAACTTTCACACTTTAACATATATATTCCAAGACACTTTTTAATTTTTTTTTAATTTTAAATCACGTCATTATTTTATTTTGTCATTTTTATCGATTCCCTGACTACTTTACATGATGTAATGCAAATGCTTTTTAGATATGCCATGATTTGATTTGATAAACGTATAAATCAATCCATTTTATAACAAATTGAACTCAAATATTTACTTGCTTATGACTCGCGTGTTATTGGTATAACAAATTCTCTATGCACCGCCACATAATCGATCTAAAAATATAGGCACGTATGTTCATAACACTGGTTTGATCATTAGACCAACCCCTTCATATATGCAAGGTGTGAGATACTCGTGCCGATCGTTAAGTGGGTGGAAGCAAGAAATTGCACCTATTCCCATCACAGCCGACATTCGCCGCCGGCACACCGACAATCAACCTGTCCGACTGTCTTCGGTCGCCGCCTTCACCCATTCCGAGCTCGCCTGAAAATGTCGGCGGCGGCGGCGGCGACGCCGACGAGAATGGTGGAGAGAGCGCACCAGAAGTACCGCGATGGCAGCTACGCAGAAGCCCTAGAGTTTTACAGCGACGCTCTCTCGATCGCCAAGACTAGTGCGCAGAGGATCGCTCTTCACAGCAATCGCGCCGCTTGCTATCTCAAACTCCACGATTTCAACAAGGTGTGCGCTTCGCAGCATTTCTCTGACTCTGTGTGTTCATTTGTAATTTTATCATGTTTGGAGTATTGACCAATGATGAGTTTCATGACAAGTTATTGGAATTAGGATTGCTTTCCTAGGAACCCTACTTGAAGGAAAACATCTCTACATGTTACATCAGAGGAAAATGAACCATGTGATCGGGTAATGTGGATAGTTTTTGATGGTATAGTTTTTTCAAGGACTGGACTTGCTTTACATTTTATTCGGCGTTGTGGAATGTGGGACGTTTAGAAGAATCACAACCTGAAATGAGGAGATTGTTTAATTCGTCTATGTTGGAGAACACTTGTTTTGTTTTGGTGTTCAAGCGTAGTTAACTTGTCCTGTCATCCCATTTTGGAGTTCATGATTAAGTAACCATGGATACTGAAGACCAATTCGTGTCCAATACTTCACTCGTGGGAGCTTACGTAAAATCGGTCACATTGTTTTTTTCCAATTGGATTCCTACTCGTTCGGAGCTGCACATTAATCGTGATCAATTCTGAACATTTCCATCGTATCTGATTGATTGATGCTTATATCACACAATGTATATCAGATGTTCTGATTGATTTAACTTGACAGTATGTACTGACTCTACAGGCAGCGGCTGAATGTACATCAGTTCTTGAGCTTGATTTCAACCACACAGGGGCGCTGATGCTTCGAGCTCAGACATTGGT
>JAOVYX010001493.1:0-12605 GCA_035668315.1 Drosera spatulata | reverse complement strand
GGATGGGGTCGGGGTTGACGGACGACGAGGCGAAGCGGTGACAGCGGTGGCGGTGAGGGAAATTAAAGGAGGAAAAGGAAATGGGAGGAAGGAGAAGCGGCTGCGATGAATGCATGTACAGAGTTTGAGATGAATACAGGGAGGAATCCGTCGCAGAACATCTTAAAAAAATTAAAACCTAGGTTTGCGACGAATTCCGTTGCATAGGACAAATTTAAACCAAGAAATGCGACGGATCCGTCGCAAAATTAGGTTTTAATATTTGAAATAATAATTTTGTGACGGATTCCGTCGCAGAAAGGTAATATTTAAATTTGTTTTATTTTTCGTAGTAATGCTGCGACGGCATCCGTCGCAAAATTATTTTCTCAAAATAAACCTAAACCCTAAACCTAAACCCTAACCCTTAACCTAAACGTATGTCCGAGCTTTAAAAAGTCACATTCATCATCCAAATATTAATATCAAATAAACGAGATATATATCATCTATATCGTTGTTTACAAGATATAGATGATCGAATCATTACTTATGCTATCAAAGATGTCTTATACACCTTTGATACATATTTACAATTAAGGTATGATAAGTTAAATCATAATATATAGTATGAGATTTTAATTTTATTACACCCTTCGACATATTTAACCCGAACAACCTTAAACGTAATAATTGTAAGTTTTCATATTGCTTGTGTTTGCGACGGATTCCGTCGCAAACTTTGTATTCACTGTTGATATTTTTCTCAGAATTTTTTCACCCAGTTTTTATGCGATGAAATCCATCGTAGTTTTTGTAGGACAATGTGTGTTTGCGACGGATCCGTCGCATATACGCTGTCTTCACAAAAGACGTAGGATAAATTTGGGAAAAAGACGCTTGAGTTTGCGACGGATTCCGTCGCAACCCTTGTATTCACTGTTAATATTTTCTCAAAATTATTTTCCACAGCTTTTATGCGACGGAATCCGTCGTTAGTTTTGTAGGACAATGGGATTATGCGACGGATCCGTAGTAAATATGCTGTCTTGACAAAACACTTAGGATAAATTTGGGAAAAAGGATTTCCTAATGCTTCCATTCTGCGACGGATTCCGTTGCACAATTTTAATTCACTATTATTTTATATCATAATTTTTTCCTATGCATTCTGCGATGGATTCCGTCGTAATGGTATTTTAATTTTGCGACGGATGTTGACTTTTCCGTCATAATTTTGTTTCTTTTAATTTTCTTTTTCCAAGATTTATTTTACGACGGATCCGTCGGAGTATGCATCGTTTTGCGACGGATATAATCCGTTGTGTTTTTGCCCGTCGTAAATTTACCATTTTTTTGTAGTGACCAAGGAGTCTCATTTGCCGTCGTCGCTTGACCATCGAAGCCGGCCCTCACCGGCAGCCGATGCCACCATCGTCATCTCTCGTCGCCATACCGTCACTGTTACATAGAATTTTCTAAACTCTGAAATTCTATTTTTTTTATTTTATTTTATTTTATTTTTTGTTGTTGGTTTGATTTCTTTTTGGAGGTTGATTATTGGGTTGTTGATTACGATTAATTGTTGGAGGTTGGTTTGATGATTAAAGTTGATTTGTAGGGATCGGGAGTGTGTCTCAGTCTAGGATGGTTGATTGATGATTGGGTTGATTGTGTTGAACTTGTAAAAGTATATATTGTTTTGGTGATTAAAATCAATAACTTGGAGCTTGACATTATTTTGTAGGTAGATGTAAAACACTAAAGGTGTAATAATGGATTAGTGTGTGTTGTAATTATGGATTAGTGTGTTCTATAATATTGATGATTTGCGTGCTCGTTATATTGATGATTGAGTTGTTTGGATACATTGTCGGAGGTTGTTTGAATAATAGGATTGTTTGAATGGACTGTCGGATGGTTTGGATGATTGACTTGTTTGGATGTATGGTCGAATATTGTTTGGGTGCTTGGGTTTCTTGGAGGGATTGGAGTGATGGGTTGATTTATTTGTTATTATGAGTTTTTTAGTGTAGAGTTTTATAGTGTTAAGTGTCGAATTGAACTTAATTATATTGAAACTTGTTAAATGATGAATGAAACGAAAATTTTAAGTTATTTATGTATGATTTTTTTGTGTTTGTAGGTAGTTTTTTTAATCTTAATGAATATTGCGTAGCTAGTTTGAGTTCTTGTTATTATGTGAAACAAATTTTTTAGCTAGTTTGTTTAACTTTAGTGAAACTGAGGAATTATTTGCTATAGAACTAAAATTTAGTACATGTAGCGATTTTTTATTATTGTATTTGACATGGATCATGTTTTAATGGACAGAAAGATGGGATCGGATTTGTCATGATTTTATGATAGATCATGGATGTATGAACGGCTTATCGATGGGTATTTGAACACTGTGTATGCTAGAAATATTAAAAAATTTGTGAACTTCGTCCTTGAGAACCAGATTTTCAATTATCCCGGATACTTGAGATGCCCTTGTGTCAAGTGCCATCATAGAATATATCAAACGGCGGATGAAAATGATTAGAGTATAGACACTATAACTTTTAGATATATTGTAAAAACCTATACATATAACAGCAAGCGTTTCTGTTTGTGTTTCTATATAAGACTTTCATTCTATCTTCTCAATGTGTTGATTATAAGTTTCTATTTATTTTATTTTTCACTTGTAGATATCACGACGAGATTTTGGGAGGGGTAGGGGCGACTCTGATCATTTACAGAGGACTGCAGGTAAATTTAATAAGTTCTATTTTTTTTCTTTGATTTTTCGTTCATCTTTTAGATGTCAAAGATATGCAAATTTTTGAAATGTTCAACAATGTTCTTTAAAAAAAAATATAGGTAAGAGACCGATGATTCACTCCCCTAGCAGACGACGTCATGGGAGAGATATGGGTGATTTTCACGAGATCGGACTTGACGAGGAGATTGAGATGTTTGTATAGAGGATCCGATGCCTATACCTAACTATCGATGAGTGCCTCGCTATCGAGGGACCATCACCATACAGGAGCCTATTCCTAGAGGAGAATTTGCTCGTCGATGTCTGTTCCACCTGCATATCCACGATGAGGTTCAGACTCGCCATCACCGATTCCTCCATCATCTGCTTCACCACCCGTGGCTTCTCCTTGTAGCTCATCATCCCCATCAGTAGCTGGGACTGATGAGAGTATACTGATGAATATCATCTGGGGTTTATATTGGACCCCGATGATGATCTTTGGTATTTATTTTTTTTCATTCAATCTTTAATAATATTCCTATGTTTACTTTAAAATTTAATTTCTCTCAAATATATGATGCTCGATTCCTTATGATTTTTTAGGTTTCATTATCACTCTATGGTATCTTATGTCACGGAGTCGTTCGAGAGTTGTTATGCTGGCCCCTGGACATGTTGGATCGACATCCCTAAATGGACGAGGGATAAGATGTGGGGGTAGTTAAGAGTAAGATCTAAAATTATAAAATTTACATCTATTTATTTAGTTTTTATAGTTCTAATTATAGTTCTAATTGTCGTCATTAACCATAATCGTTTCTTAATTTTGTCTTTGGAGTTGCAGGAGTTATACCGTTGGAAGAAAGAGCATACTGATCTCGTCATTGCCATGTAGAGGCAAAGATAATCAATCGGGTTCGTGAAAACGTGCATAAATTGAAGCAAGCTGTACAAAAGGGGAAGAAGGTCCTCTAGTGCAATGACAAAATAGAGGAGGCTCTTAAGGTGTTGTGAAAATCGAAAGAGTTTCAAGACTGATCTCAGCGTGCTCAAGAGAACAGGAACAAAACAGAGGCGAAGCATTCGCAGGGATCGATGTCTACGGTCAGTGTCGCCTTGAAGATGGTAAGTAACTTGTTTAATTAGGCAAATTCAATTATGTATAAATTTATTTCTTTAATTTTATTGCCTATTGGATTGAATGTTCAGCCTGTGATATATTATTGATTATTTATTTGTTGAAAAAAGAGTTG
Source organism: Drosera spatulata (assembly GCA_035668315.1). Lineage (NCBI taxonomy): Eukaryota > Viridiplantae > Streptophyta > Magnoliopsida > Caryophyllales > Droseraceae > Drosera > Drosera spatulata. The sequence continues at coordinate 8,621 of JAOVYX010001493.1, read as the reverse complement.
AAGAGAACACCAAAGAAGATTGAGGTGTTTGAGAAGACACACACCAAGCAGAACGACGAGCCTGACGAGGTGGTGTAGTGTGACGAGAGAGTGAAGGAGACGGCAGTAAGTTTACTGGTTTTTTCAAAATTGTAGCTCCAGATATTTTTATTTTTTTTTGTTAATAACTAATTGAATTATATTTTTCAATGAAATAGCAAATATCGAGTTGTAATTTTTTTTTTAGACTCAGTACTCCGTACTAGAGAAGGAGCTAATGGATCGACTGTTTACGGAGACGCAGCCCGGTGTGGAGCCGACTGAAGAGGAGATCAGTGACGCACAGAAACAGGCATACCTCCAGGCGGCTGGGTGCAAGAAAGGGCACGTCTATGGTCTTGGGTCCGTCAACTCCATGTTCTACTCGAAGGACACACTGTCCTCGAGTAGAAACGTGTCTGCCTCGATCGATCCACGTGAATTTGTCGAGTTGAAGGAGAGCAATGTGATGTTGACAGCACGCATTGACGAGTTGACACAGTTGATCCAGCGGCTGTCGCAGCAGTATCAGTGCGATAGCAACCCGCTTGATCGACCTCTTCACCATCCTCGGGATTCACTGTCTCCTCCCGACGCGTTCGAGTAGACTCATGTGTTTTAAGCTTTCTTATTTAGGGCTTTATGTTGGATGTTTTGGTTATTTGGACAATAGTATTATGTAACTTGTTTATTATGTAACTTATTTAATTGGAATTATGATATATAAGTTGCATGTATGGTTGGTGTTCTATGTTGGTTTGACATCCTAAAAATATATTTTAGATGTATAGTTGTTTGTACATAGTAAGCGAGGCTCGAATTCAGCTATTTTTTTTCCTGAAAACCAGATTTGCGATGGAAAAATACCCTTTCGTCACTAATCTGTGACAAATTTCGTCACAAATCAATACAGTCCAGGAATAAGGGTTCACGACGGAATCCCTGCTTCTGTCGCAAATTAGCGACCAACTATGTCTTCCGTCCCAAACCTTCTGAAAACAAGTTCTGCGACTAACTTCTTTTCTATCGTAAATTACCGATAGAACGGTCGCAATTTAGCGACGGATTTTAAAATCTCCGTCGCTAAATTAATTAACGATTAGGTTTTTTACGATAGTTAATTCCAATCATAAATCCGTCACTAAATATTTCTTACAATGAATTTTACGACGAAAATAACTATCGTAAATGAGCTGAATTTTTATAATGAAAGTACTTTTAAAAATTTAAACACCCACTTTTCACCCTCCCTTCCCTGCTCCTCTCCCGCCTACGTGTCTTTGTCACATCCTCACACAACCATCATCTTCCTCTTTCATCTCCACGCACCACCATCACCACTACCATCAACCTGCTTAAAAGTTCTGGTTCTTAATAAGATAATACCAATAATGATTAAGTGGTGTTTTCACTGCAGTACTGCTCGGTTCTGCTCGTACCTTTTTAGCATATTTGATGGTGAATTATTAAGGTAATTTCCAGGCCGACAACTGATGTCAAAGATCAATACAATTTTAAGAAATTTTTCATGAGGTCATTCATTTTAACATTATTCTACGCCAAGTATATTAAACCGTGAATTCTAAAATGATGAATTATCGAAAAAAATATATCTTTTTTATATGAATAATCATATCAAATCCTTTAAACTCAACCTTTAGGTATTACACTGTAAGACATCTTGTATGGCGATGGCATCGGCATCATAGTCTACGAAGTGGTGTGAGAAGGTTCGAGTTTAGTTTATAGTACTTAGGTGGACATCTTCGTTGCATATCTGTTCTGAAAAATAAGTTGTCCTATCATCCTTTTTTTTCTTTTTTCGTTTTTTTTTCTTGGGGGTCGGGAAGGCGTGGCAGTATCTTAGAAGATAAAATTCAGTGGCAATGGCTAATTGTTAATGCGTTCAAGGCCCAGCAAGCGTACAGGTATCCTGCAGCCGTAGGCGCATAATTTCTTCTTCTTCTTTTTTACCAACATACGAGTTTTTTCAGACATATTATGTTTTGACATACATATTAATTTTTTCTTGGTGTTACCTCATAGGAATTAATACTCTTAATTAATATCATCTTAAAATAAAAACATCTAAATACTCTCCCGGGAATTTTTCCCAAAGATTACGGAAGACATACATTAAGCACTTGGTTATGTTACCACTCTACTACAAGTGTCATGCTTTACGAACACCACTACTAATATTCTAACTTCAAAGTACCACTATCTTTTCAAGTTACTATACTTCAACACGAATAAAACGTATATGATTTTTAAGAAACATTGGGATATGTATGGTATATGTTTTGTATATCCCTTCATTCTTGTGATCGTGGATGTTCTTGATTTTTAAGTGAGCAATATTTCAAGACAAACAGTCTATGCATAGTGATTTAGTAAGAGTAATTCTCGACTATGTTGTCATCTATTCTAACACAAACGGTCTATGCATAGCTAATCCTTTATTGCAAAGGTACTCGTCGAATGATTTATGTGGTTCACTGTTGGCACATGAGTTTGAATTGTTCGGGATGACTCGACCACTCGCATATTATGTACGCTTCACTAATGCTTCCAAAGTCCACAAGTCGGTCTGCACGTCGCAGTCACATGAAAATCTACACGTCTTTTTTGACGTGAAAATCATCTTGTCCCAGATAAATTATAATAACTTTTAAAAAATAAACATTTCATATAAATTATAATGTTTTTTAAATTAAAAAATTTTTGATGTCAAAATATTCAAAATATCTCTATTTTTATATCAAATCATTTTTTTTATCATTATTTTTTCTCTCTCTACCGACTCATGATTCTCACTAACATTAATAAAAAAATATCAAAATCAATCCAATTCTTAATCGTGTCAAGTCAACGCAATTCTTAATCATATCAAATCCAACATTTTGTAATTTATCTAAAACAAAATAAGTATTAGTTTACTGCTATGTACGAAAGTCCTTGGCGAATCATCATGAACCAATCACCATCTGATCGCTTGGAGTTACTTTGCGCCAAATGGGCATGATATTCAAAATGATAAAAATTGAAACTAGGCACAACGAACCACTTAATCTTATTAAGAAAGAATCTCAAACCCGCCGCATAAATAAATTCTCCAGATTAAGAACGATACAATTGTTAATGCACACAATATTGACACAAATCTAACAAGACCAGACCAAACTCTGGACATCCTACACAGCAGACCAACTTCCTCACATCTTACAGATCAACAAGATGACAGTACTCCTTTAATAAAAGAAATCCAGAAACCAAAGTTGATGAAGTACCAACCCGAAGGTATTGAGGATGTTACACAACTGTAGTGAGGGCGAATGATTCTCACATAAAAACGCGTGCAGCTTTTAACAGCACTTGGGGGCTGATGTCGGAGTCTGATTCGAACCCAGGATGAATGGCGGAGACTCACATTATGGTGCAGCGGCCCTTTTCCTCCACTGGAGGTGCAGTAGGTTGTTGCAGCCTACCGGCCTCCGATGGGTTGTATGGGAACTCAGCAGTATCCAGACCATACTGCAGAAAGAACCGTATATAATTGTCATAATGTAACGGCAATATACACGTGGGAATACTGATAATGCATAAAAAAAACAAAGGAAATGTCTCCGTACTGCATGTGTTTCCTTTACTCCACTTAAATGTGAATTAAGACAATTAATCAAGATAGAACAAACCTTTTCCCTCATGCGTACACTCCAGGCATCGTTCCTGCTAGGACGTTGATCGAGGGTACCAGCAACCGGGACACCAGCAGCAGTAGCGACTGGTCGGCTTATCAATGGTTGCCGAACAGTTTGTCTTGGGTTGATAACCTCGTCGTCGCTGTCATATTCCTGTGGCTTGTTTGTTGCCCTCACCACAAGAGTCAACAAGAACAGAAGGGCCTGCGAAAATGAAGTGGTATAAGAGATAATGGAGAGCAAAAGCAGGAAGGAGAAATAAATGCTTGACAATCAAAAGCAATAACAAAACATGATTCTAGTTTCTCGTCTGGGAAAAAAGGTGAATGCAGGGTTCTGATCAAAATGTTAAGGACTTCTAACTGTTGTTTGAATGTTTTCGGCTTCAGAACGTAAAATACTGAAAACATTTAACCATGGTGATGCTTTCTAATTTAAAAAGTTAAATTACTATCTATAAGCAAGAGTTTTCCTCCTCCCTATCACCTTCAGAGCCGCCCATAATGAGTTTGAATTAGCCGGCCCTAATTGAAGGCACATACTTAACAGCTGACGGATGTCCTTGAGCTTTTCCTTGTATGGCAACTAGCTGATCACCTTTAGTAGTTTATCTTTGTCATCCTCATTCCTCATAAGTTGTAACCCTTAAACCAAACATGTTGACGGACTCAATGACTCCACAACAGTATCTCCAAAGAAAATATTTGATGCACTTCTTTTTCGAGCTGTTTCACATCAGTACAGCTGCAATGACTTCTTATCTTATATTCTTTCTCATTACCTCCAAACATGTACTTCAATATGCAGATCCCAACATAATTCGCATCCCAAAACTTAACACAAGCAACTCTTCCACTTAGTGGTGGGTAACGTGCTGCATACCACATTATTGGCAGAAGAGCAGGCACACATACTTAAGAGTTCATAAATGAACTCCACAATTCTTCCACCATCAAACCATTTTTCCCACCCTGATAATTTTCCCACACAAGTCTCCTCTGCTCTCTAGCTAGAACGGTATTGAATTTATTTATTTATTTTTATTTTATTATTTATTTTAAAAAAATATCATAAAACCATCAACACCTTCTATCATCCTGTTTTGGTCACGGGAACAGCACCAACTGCAATTAACTCAGAATTTGGCAGCTTGTCGCATCTGATATAGTAATGCCTACTTTCTAATTGTTACACCAAGTCAAGAAGTGGCACCAAAATCAAAGACACTTTCGTATGAATACTCAGTAAAATCAATTAGAAGCATTTGGCGAATAGATCACAAGGCAACAGATCTTAGAAACGACAATAAATCAGTAGATCCATGAGTAAGCGGTAAACAGATATAATATAAAAGTTATGGTGAATGATGAATTAAGGAACGTTTCGGCGAAAGATGAATTTAGGAACATTACTGGTCCATCACAATAAAAATAATGCTTTAGTTTCCCAGAACAAATCACCAATGGAAAAATCTAATCCATTTACAAAAATATATAAAGGGTGAGATTCAAGACGTTAATCTAGCAAAAGGTGAGAGCAAGCAAAGCAATACAAAGCCAACAAACTTCAAAATTCATCAGTTATTTAAACCCAAACCTCTGTTGGGCAAAATCAGTCTAGTAACACCAGAGCACTGGTGCAATCACTATCTCTAATAAGCAATGAAAGTTTCTCCATATTACCATAGAAACACCAGTGCTCTAGTAACACCAGAGCACTGGTGCAATCACTATCTCTAATAAGCAATGAAAGTTTCTCCATATTACCATAGAAAATGCAGCAAGCTAAGAATGGCTTTAGGCTTTTAGCTATTACCTCCAAAACAACAATTCCAAGAGCAACCCACTTAACAATGGACCAATGCTCCTTCAGAAAGTCATAAATCAAATCAAAGTCTCCGGTATCGTCTGTCGGGATAACCTAAGCAGGTGAATCACAAGGGAGATCACAAAACAAGTTGAGCACAACTTAGTTATTACTAGACCTACAAAAATGGACACTTACATCTTTCCAGCTGCTGTCGAAGTATATGAAAGCCGCACATCCAAGTTCTATCAGGATCAAGAAAACTACCAAAAAAGCGTACTGTCTGGGGTCAAGGAAGCCATCAGTAAGAAATCAAATAAACAAGGATATACATAAGATTACCGAGCAGTTCTCAAGGCATTCGACGTCTCTAACTCTAATGTAATTTATCTAAAACCACAACTACAGGGTGCACACAAAGGACTTGAATAACATTTTATGTTTAGTTGCCTTCTACAGAAACTCAGAAAGTTAGGATAGGACAAAAAGTATAATTTGATAAAGCACCGTATATGTCTACCGCACTTTAGGGCCATTATAGCTTTATATGATTTCATAAATATTTAGAAGCTCAACTATAAAATATGCTCATAGCAACCCAGAATTTTAATTTGCACCATTGTTGGCTTAAAAACCCTAACCTTACATTCCATGCATCCAACTAACCTTCTTATTAGAGTAAGTTTAGCATAGAGGACAGGCTGATTTTCTTTTCTATTTTGCCTCATGAAAAGAAAGTTCATTCAATATCATATGCATACTGTAAAAATTGAAAGTTCAAGGATACACAAGCTAGACAGCATCCATTTCTTGTTGAAGCACCAATACAGCCAAAACAAGATATGACAAAGAGGACAACTCCAACACCAGCAAATACCAACAGGAACCTGAAAATAAGATTATATGAAGAAATAAATAAGTCAAGTGGGCTAAAACTAGGATAAAAGGGAAAAGAACGAACATGAAGCGTAAAAACCTCTATAGCCTAGTGCTTCATATCCAAATCAACAGAAAAAACATTGCATCCACAACATATATCAATGAAATGGAACCATGGACCTGAAAGCTGGAAAGGTCTATGCCAATTCCGGAAAAAATTATGAGCTGTGAATTCCATCACCAAGCTAGAAGAAAATTCCTTATAAGGATAAGCTACATGTATCTTATTTCATTATCAGTGAATCACAGTGAGAGTTACATTAAAAGGATCAACATTGACATAATGCTAGACAAATTGAAGCGACAACAAAATGGAAATTGTATCCTTTCTAAATATCAAGTGATAGGTTAACTGGTTCTTTTTGTATTATTCGCAAAATCTGGACCTGGTAAATGTTGCTCGGACAAGGACTATGAACTGGAGTCTACATGTCCCACTTGTCATTTGCAAAACCACAAAAAAATGAGGGTCGTTTTTGTTCTGGCTTTGACCCATCATACCAAAATGAGTGAAGAACCATGCAAGCAACAAGAACAAGCAGTACAAGGCATGAGTTTAATAGCACAGTGTTGGAGAGTTGTCAGGCTTTTGCGATCTGCTGTGGAAGGAGAGATAGAGAGTGACCAGTGTTGAAGCAATCAAGGGCCATTCCTAAGCAACTTTCTACAAGTATAGTGCAGGAAGTGTGATTGAGAAGTTTGGTGGATGATGCATGGTGATGGAAGCAATTTAATTCTTAGTGTACCCCGCTTTAGAGGGAGGCATCAGACTTTGGCTGGATATATTTATGTTGGTAGACAGCAGATGCGAAGATATGGTTATGGATGCATATATCAAATCACATAAATAGTGGCATAGAAGTGGCAAAAGAGTGAAAGCAAATCTTTCATCGTGAACTGGGGACTGGGGAGAGCAAGGCATGGCTAGTTCAAATGCTTTATTTTAGAGTACTTCCCATTCAGAGGCTTTAATTTTTGCTTCACTAGCTTTTATGAACTAAATAGTTTCAAGAGTATGAGCGACTGACATGTAAAATGGATAAATGGTTACAGCCAGTGGTATCTTCTTCTACAGGCCATAACGGAAACAGTATGCATTAAGAGTTAACTCATTTATCAAAAATTGTATGCAACATGCCGAAGAAAGTAGAATGAAGCTGTATTCAATATTACCACTTACAAGTTGGGCCTCTAACAGCTTATAAAGATAAAAATGTGGACCATAAGAAACAGCTAATCAAACAAGTAGAGAACAATTACATGAAGACTAGAGAATTAACCATGAACGTTATTGTGTCTCAAATAAGAACAAGAACCTGGGAATTTAAAACACTCAGTAGCAAAAAGAAAAGAACGAATTCATAGACAAGAAAGCAAGACATACCAAGCTTTCGGAAGATCGTCCCAGAAGCTGCTGGACAACGCAACAGCCATCAGCATGGGACGACCAAGCTTATGCAACTCATTCCCATTCCCAGTGGGTACACCACCGGACAAATCCGAATCCGTGGATTCCCTAAACACAACGAACAAGTAAATCGCATAGCCCAACATGGCAAGACCAGTGAGCGTAAGTAGAAAGTTGAGCAGCTTCAGTATACATTCCAGGAAACCCCGGCACGCCATTTCTCTTCCTTTGTATGTACAAATCCCACTCCAGGCAACCTCCCTTCAGAACTTAATATGCCCTTCAAAATCCTTTCATCAACCCACATTTAGCAACAACAGTAAATCAGATCACCACAATCACTCAAATTGCAGATACTAAAACTAGTACACAAAATGGAACACATAATTTCGTTAACAAACGAAACCAATGACCATCAAACTGCTACCTTAATAAGATATCTTTGAGCTCTTCACACAAGATCATGATATAATCCTACATTTTTGTGCTTATAAACATAAAAGGCAATTTGGATCCTCAAGTCCACCAGCACCTTCGATTCAAAAACCCTTTTGAGCTCAATACCATCGAAATCCGACAAATCACCAGAAACCCTAAAACCCAAATCACCCCCACGTTTCAATTTTCAAAAAAGGGGGTAAATAATCTCGAGCCCAATTTCGAGATCAATCATCAACAGATCAACGAATTCTAAAGTTAACAAAACAGAAGAAGCAAGTCCCACCAGATCAAAAAGGGTTTTGAAATTT
>JAOVYX010001492.1:0-12606 GCA_035668315.1 Drosera spatulata | reverse complement strand
CCTCGTAACTTATAGGCCGCCTTGTCGTAAGCCAAGGCGGCCTCCTCGGCAGTATCAAAGGTTCCGAGCCAGAGACGGGTCCTGTCCTTGGGTAGCCGGATCTCGGCCACCCATTTTCCCCAGTGCCTCTGCCTCACGCCTCTGTACAGCTTCACGGGCTTCGATGATGGCCCGTGGCTGCTGTGATTCTTCATGGGCAGAGGCAGAGGCTTGAGGGACGGATAATCATTGCGTACACTACCATGATGATGTTGGAGGTTTAATAGTTGGGTCTGCATCAGCAGAATCTGTTGTGGGGTTAGCTGAAAACCCATGTTCTGATCCAATACTGAAGAGCACGAAGATATCATCGCGGGCATATATGGATATGAGAAGGGTTGATTAGTGGTAGGGTTTGGAGGCTGTGCTGGTGGTGGAGGAGATTTGATGAAGGGTTGAAGTGCTTGCATGAGTTCGTCTCTCAAGGGATCGTTGTTGTTCCACATATTCATTGTTGTTGCCATTTTTTTGGGTTTTTTATTTTTAATTAAACTGAAACTGTTTCTTTTCAATATTCAAGAACAGATTCAAGTAAAAGGAGTGGGAAGATAAGATTAATAGAACTCTCTTCACCACTGAAAATCAAAACAATAAAAACCCAGAAAATAAAAGAGAGAAAATATGCAAATCCAAATCAAACTTTAAGGGACCAAAAATCTGCCCTCTTAGTTGATTTTTAAAAAAAGCAAAAACAAAAAAACGAAGATCTGGGTAGATACAAAGGGTTGGAATTAGATGGAGAAACAATAGATCTACAGATTAATTCGATGATTTCTGCATCAATTTGGTTTCAATTTCAAAACAGATGCCCAAATCGGAAGATGGAGATTGTGAGAAAAGAAAACAGGAAGGGATCTTTTGTTTTTGGAAAATGGAATCGCTCAGCCTCACTTTTTTGTGGATTTTATGTGGTGAGTTTGTGTTTTGCACTCTGAATTGTGACCATACACAAGTGCGGCGTCGGCTATATATAGCCCAGGGTGAGAGCCTTGTAGTTGTCGCCTATTTCTCCTTTTTGCCCTTTTGGCTGTACATCTGACCTAATAAGAGATTTACGGTGTAAATTTTAGATTGGCTTGTAAGGTCTAATTTTAAATCAATTATTGCTTTCCTCCCATATAAATTATTATAATGTATATTTTTAATTATTCTATTATTATTTTTAATTATATTTAAAAAATCTTAATTAATTTATAATTAAAATTCATAATTTAATCTATCATTATTGTTTCATAATAATTTTATAAAAAATAATATTTGATTATATTAAATTAGCCTAGAAATATGTGTCATCGTAATTTATATAGAACGAAGGAAGTTTTTTGTCTGATTTTTATTGAAATAGAAAATTTATGACAAAAAAAAGTTAAAACACAAAACAGTTATTTTTTCTTTCCTATAATTTTTATGACACATTTTTCGAGTCTTTAATTCTTATTCTTAACTATTTTAGTTTTTTTTGCTCCAGATTAAAATTCAAAATATAATCTTTATTAAAATTTCATAATTATTTTATAAAAAAAGACTTTTAGTCGTCACAAATTAAAATTCGAAGTACGTGTCATTGTAAAATTTATGGGACGGATGGAGTAATAATAATTTCATCAAAAAAAATCATCAGCTATCTTAACAAATTTAAATCAGTCCTATTTTTTTGATTTTAAATACTCTTTATGTCCCAAATTCTTTGCAACACTTAAATCCGGTATGAGATTTGATGTAGTCCTAAAATTTTCATGTAATTTGATAAAAAATAATTTTTTAGTGGTATAGGGTTTATTGCAGTTAATATATTGAAACAATTTAACGTTATTTATGTTAAATTTTCTTTAATAGAAATATAAATTACCTAAACATACAATTTTTGAAAAAATACTCTAAACACCAGCCCACGAAATTCCAAAATCATATAACATCACTTTCTTTATCCCTCAAAATCTAATCTTCCATCACCCCACCCTGTCCACCATTGTAATCTCTTCACCACTGCCCCTTCCACAACCACCACGACACCCCCTCCGCCATCGTCGATGACGTAAATTAATCTCGTCTCACGAATCGAATTAGCGGCGAAGAATACTAGCAAAACAAAATCCAAAATCGGAGATTGGCGACTCAAAAACCCAAAAAAAGATGTAAACTGACGAAATAAATTGAGATGATAAAGGAAATGAAGATGAGTTACAATGATTTGACTTGCCAGGATATAACGAACGGTGACGGAATGTAAGGCGGTGACTCATCGAAGAAAGAGGAGGAAATCGGCCGTCGTCGACGAGGGCACAATGGGACAGTGAACTGAAGCGAGTGCCTTATAATAGTTGTATCAATCTGTTTATTCTGATACTAGAAATTTTTTTACTTATAACATGAATGATAAGTAGTTTAAGATAATGAATGGTGGACGGATTCGCGGTGGTGGTTATGCGGATTATGGTGATTTTTAACTATCGCTCTTTTTTTTCTTTTTCCTTTTTTTTTCTTTTTTTCTTTTTTTTTTTTTTTTTGCTTCAAGCGCCAATTTTCATTTTGTTCAAGCATTTTGTTTGATTTTTGTTCAGACGTCCTGTTTTCATCATGCTTAAGCGCTCTATTTGATTTTTATTTTTTCAAACGTTTAATTTCATCTTGTTCAGGCGCTCAGTTTCATTTCGTTCAAACGCTCTATTTTGATTTTGTTCAGACGCTCTATTTGGATTTTGTTCAGGTACACTGTTTTAGATTCCGACGAAGATATCAGATTCCGATAAAGATTTCGACAAAAATGTTGATAATGGTGGAGGTCGGAATGGGTATGGGATTAAGAAATGTGTGGGGCTTTATCGGGTTTGTACATGTGATTTTAATTTGTAAGAATTTGGAATAATTTTTTCTTTTCTAGTTTTTGGAAATTATTGTGAAGTTTTTTATATTTTTTGAAAATCACCCTAAAAAAAATACAATAACTCCCCCGTTTTAGATAAATTATGAAAAAATGACTTAACATAATTATTAATGAATCGATTGACTTTACTGTATTGAACAAAAGTATCCTTCTGTGATGATAAGGAAAAGTGAGAAAGAACTATGAGTGGATAGATAAAGAAAAAATAATAAGAAAAAAATGTTTTATAAAATAATGACATTTTAAATTTTATATAAAAAAACCTTGCCAATTAAGAAAATATCATGACTCCCTCTGTCCCATTATTTTTATAATATTTTGACTCTATACGGATGTCGATGCAGAGTTTGATATGCATGCTACGACGATCAAACGTAATTTTTATTTTTATTTTGTAAATTTACCGTGAAACAGCAATGGTTGTATAAGTTTTGTATTTCAACCTAATACATGTTACGGACGATCCAACGTGATTTGATATGAAAACGAGACTTATATTCATGCGTATAGAATAGTACAAAATATATATATTTTGAAGACGATAAGTTGTGAGTTCCTATAGTGATCAGGGATGCCTTCCTAAGATTGGTGTAATTCGGAGTTTTTTGTAATTTTTCTCCGATTGGTTAATAAACATCTTTATCTTTTTCAAAAAAAAAAAATTGATACATGTTGTAAAAATCATGGGATGAATAGAGTAAATTATTTGAAATGTCTATATTTTTGTAATGTGTTACTCTCTCCATTCCATAATAGATGTAATTATTTGACCTGACATGAAGTTTTATGCATGTGTGTATTGAATTTTTGTGAGATTTGATTTTTAAAAAAAAGATATTTTTTTGATAGCTTGATTTACTATAACAGTTAAGAGAAAAAAAAGTGAAGATATTGTAACAAATAGTGATTGTTTTGGTCATTTTTTTGATGAAAATTTCATCAAAATGATAATGTTGTACTCCCTCCATTCCATATATTTAGCAATATTTACTTTGGATACATAAATTTAGATTTACTTTATTTTTCTCTCAACTTCAATTCTCAACCACATAAAATTTCGCTCTTCATCTTCTTTAATTTCTAATAACACAAAACTTGAGTGATTTACCCAAAAGTACAAAAAATTAAAAATAATTCCAAACAACTACACAAGAGATAATAATTCCAAATACATACAAATTTAAAATATAAAACCCTACACTTCCTACATCTCGTATGCATCACCAACACCATCGCTAGACATCTCACCAGAACCCTACGTGGAAAATAGAGCGCATGTATACAAACACATTGTGCCTGAAGGAAAACAGAACGTTTGTATAAAACCACAGAGCGTCTGAACGAAAACATAACGTCTGTATAAAAACACAGAACGTCCGAAGAAAAAAGAGCGCTTGTATAAAAACACAGAGCGCCTGAAGCTAAACAGAGCATCTGAAACAAAGCGACAGAAGGAAAAAATAGAGCGACGCTTGAAACAGAGCGGCAGATGTCCTTGTATCATGCTTGTATCATGCTTGCATCACACAGCCATTGAGAAATCGCCACATACATGCTAGCTGATGTCCTTGTACCATAGCAACCCATCTTGTCGTCCACCTGAACCCAACCCACTTGAATACGACCCTCCACGACCTTGAGAAGCATCCGAAGTCGGCCACAAGCACGCGCTTAGAAAGCTCATGATTGCAGATGGAATCTCTTATCTTGTCTAAACTTTCAACTACATCTCTATCTTGTACATGAATCCCAAGTTAGTTCAATAGCATCACAATACCACGCTTTTCCCCTCCTCCTTGTTTGCCCGACAATCACTCATTTCTTTCTCTATCAGCACACACCAAGACACATGCTCAAATCATACAATCAACACTATAGTATATGAGTTTGCATCAACAGATCAACATCATGATGACAACAACAACAATAAAAAACACAAACCCAACGAGAATGGGGTTTCTGATGTCTTCATTCCAAGATAGGGGAGTCTGAGGCCAGCTTCAGAAACCCTATCGGCGGAGAGATTGCGGCGAGGCTAGAATCGAGGCGTCGAGGCGTCGACGATGGCGGAGGAGAAAGGGGAGGAGAGGAGGCGGAGGATGCGCGGAGTGGAGTGAAAAATGGTGATGGTTGTGGCCAATTGGAGGAGAGAGAGGAGAGAGGAGATAGGAGTGGACTGTATGTTTTAGGAATAATATCTCCGTGTGTACGATTTTGGAATTATTTTTTAAAAAGTGTAGTTTTGGAAAATTATACCACAAAACTTTCCAAATTAGAAAATGATGGAAATAATTTGAAACATCCCAAAATCACAAAACGATGCAAAATATGTAGAACGGAGAGAGTAAATACATTGAAACTGCTAAAAAAAAGTATTCACTTCGTCCCATTCAAATTATAAAAGGTTATGTTTTGAGCTGTCCCATTTTAATTGTATTTTTTTCTTATTTATCAACTTTTTTCATACGAAAATACTACCTCCATCCCACAATTGTTGCAACGGATTGGGCGGGGCATGCGTGTCGATATAAAATTTTACACGCGTACAACGACGATTAAACGTACTTTTTTATTTATAAATTTATCATGAAGCATCAATGATTGTATAAATTACGTACTTCAACCTAATATATATTGCGGGACGATCTGATATGATTTGATATGAAAACGAGACTTGTATTCATGCATATAGAATAATACAAAATACATATGTGTTACCCGATGACTTCGGTCGTTGGGTTCGAATCCCACAACACGTACAGTGGTGTTCGACTCAACCTTCTTTTTGAAGGTTTTGGGTTCGAATCTCACTAGTCTCAATATCCAAGTTGGCCACGCCCGTTGATTTCGGTCAAAGCTTTATCCGATGCTGGTGGGGGGACGCCTTGTCAGTGTCCGGAGAATTAGTCGAGGTGTACGCGAGTTGACCCGGATACCCTCGTCACAAAAAAATAAAAAATTAATAAAAAATATATATGTGTTACAAGAATTATGGGATAAAGTTAGTTTTAAACTATCATTACTTTACATCACAACAACCATCCCACCATAATTTCTCTTGTTTTTTTTTTTCCACGTTCCTTTCTCTCTCTCACACTCTTACAAGGATAAGATAATCTTTTATGCTAAATTCAATACACACATAACTTATCATGCTTAATCAATCAATTGTAATTTTCTTGGGCACCAAGGGAGTATAACATATTTATTTAGACGATGGGAGTATAATTCATGTGGGGTGGAAAGGATGTATATATTGTGGGACAACTCAAGAAAAAAAAAACATATTTTTTCGTCCAAAATTTTTTTCTATTAATTGACTTGACTCTAGAATTTAGGAATAGGTTGAATTGTTATCATTTTAAATATTTATCCTTGTGAAAGAAGAAGGTAATAGGTGAGGGGCAAAATAATAATTGGGTAATTGGATGTGATATAAAATAGGAGTGAAATTATATTTTTGTTACAAAACATATCTAAAGGGAAAAATATTACTATCTTCGTCCCATAATTCTTGTTACATTTACATATTTTGTACTCTCTTCGTCTCATAATATTGCGAACAGTTTAACTCGACATACGCATTTATATGTATTGAATTTTGCAGGATTTGATAAAATAAAAGAGTTTTTTTTAGTGATAGTGAGGTGTAAGTGGGATTTAGTAAAGAGAATAAGAGAGAAAGAGGAAGGAGGTGATGAGTGTAATGTAACAGATTGTGATTGATTTTGGTGTGTTTTTTTCATGTGAAAGTGTTACTAAATATGGTATATTGATTATATTTTGGGACGGTTTGAATAGAAAAATATGGAGTATAATATGGAACGAAGGAAGAATTATTTTATATGTAGGAATACAAGTCTCGTTTTTATATCAAATCGCGTCTTATCGTCCCGCAACATGTATTAAATTGAAATACATAATTTATATAATCATTGATATTTCACGATAAGTTTATAAAAAATTATATTTGATCGTCGTTACATACGTGTCAAATTTTTCATCATATATATAATATCAGATATTATAATAATTTTAAAATGAAAGAATACAAACAAAATAAAACATCCGAATAAACAAACAATTGTAAAAATTAGGGAAAGGTCAAGTACATCAAAATAAACGGGGCTCGAATGAGTATAAGTCAAATGTATCAGCACAGAGCCCATATTGTTCAAGATCGGAGGTTGGAAGTTTTCAGGTCCAATAAGATACTACCACGTGTGATCCAACTTACAGCTGCCCGTTGAGAAATGCCAGGTGTCCGTCAGGTGCAGCTGTCACATGTCATGTTAAATTGCGCGTTTTTGTTTTTGGGCAATAGAGCAGTAGCCTTTTGGTCAATTGGCTCACACTTGCGACTCCAATTGGCGTTACACTTCAACCAAGAGACTATCCCACAAAAGATGGGAGCTATTGGCCGAAAACGCATTCATTCTCACTTATTGTTTTCTGTGAGTTAGCTTAAGCAGGGGGTTGATCTGAAACATGGTGATGGGATCAATGGCTGAAAATGGTCAACAGCGTAGATGCCGTTTTTGACCAACAGCCAAGATCTGGTTCCCAAGAGAAGGGACAGTTTTTTTCTCAAAATTTTATGCACCTTTTGATGGCTTGTTTTGATCGTATAAGTCGCATAGTGTTACAGAGAAAAATTACAGCGGTTAACAATCTTTTCTAATGTGTTTGGTCTTTCACCTCAATGGTTGAACATTTGTTAATGAATAATATTAGGAAACAGTCGTTTTGTTTGTTTTTTAATCTGGTTGAGCTCTAGTACAAGTTATTAATGGATTATTGAGCATGATACTCATAGTTAAAGTTGATCTTTTTCCATTAGTTAATAAAAACAGTATTCAATCAAATTTGATTCATATTCTAATGTACACTTTATTGGCGTACATAACTACAGATACCAAAAGATGTACTACTATTGTACGAACCTAAGTCGATAGCATCAGGTTAAATAAAACTAGGCGTGTAAAGTTGAACAAATGTGCCTATTTCTAATCCACGATTCAATCGGACTGAGAAATTCATCATCTTGTCGTATAATATGTGTTTTACCTATATAGATAGAATTTGATGAGTGCCATTTTATTGGGAGCAAATCTTATTAATCAGCTAATTAAAAAAGGTTCTTAATAATATCATTTCAAAAAAAAAAAGTTCTTAATAATATTCGCTAATAGTTTGAGTTCAATTTCATAAACACAATGGAATCAGACTCATATGTAGTATTCCCCCGTCCCATAAACTTTACAATATGTTATATTCTCTCTGTCCCATTATAATTATAATATATATGTATTTTATATTATTGTATACGCATGAATACAAATCTCCTTTACATATCAAATCATGTCTGATCGTGACTTACACAATCATTGATGTTTCACGATAAATTTACAACAAAAAAAAAATTATATCTAATCGTCATTACACACGTGTCAAACTTTTCATCGATACGTATATAAAATCAAAACATTATAAAGTTTATAGAAAAAAGAAAATATATATTAATATGATCAAATATCAATAGAGCCCAAGTGCCACCAGTTGATTTCAGTTCGACGTACACCGAGCTTTATCAATGATCATGACTTGTTAGTGATTATATATGTGCGAATCATATGGTTCATCTTCTCTGTACGGTACATAGGATGGTGAGGTCACCATCGATCGATAAATGTGTAATCATAAACTCATCATGAATGTTATCTTTTGCCGAATCGAAGATGAAAACAATGTCGAACGTGATTTCTAACCGAAAAGATTTGATCACATGTGGCTTTTTATCTCTTATTCATACGGTGAATTGAACCTGTCGATTTTCTTCCCCTTTCATGAAAAAATATTGATACCTACGTCAAGATTCTTCATAGTAACAAAGAGGAGAGAAAATACGTGCATAAAAATTAGAGAATTGTGGGGTTATAATAATTACAGCAAACAGAAGTTATATCCTTACATATTTAAAAAAATAACTGTTTTATTTTAAAATTTAAAATTTTAAAAATTTAAAAAAACTTGATTTTTAAAAGTTTGGAAATGGAATTGAAGTTAACTTGATTGCAGTTACTCCAACCTACTTTTTCCCTAAAAATCAAGTGATATCATAGCAAAGAAGGAAAATATGAGTGCGAAGACAATATTAAAAGGTGTGATAGCTCGTGGATCTAATGTACACTATACAAAATATTCTCACATTTTTGTTATTGAAATTTATGTGCTTCAGACTATATATTGATTGCTTTCAACTTTCAATGACTTTCTACTTTATGGAGTTCCTATTTTTCTTGTTACTTTTTACATGAAACATTACATAGTTAAGATCGAAGAGAATAAATCGACCACACATTGTATCGCATATAAATTTAGCACCATAAAAAGAAAGCAATCATTCGGGACCAAGCACATTCCTACAGTACGTATAGTAGCTAGTATTAGCGTATTTTTCTAAAAGGACCATTCTATTTTCTTTGCACAATACTTAAGATTTTCATGGTAATGGAATTCTTGTTAAAAAAAAAAAAATAGTACTACATCCTTCCACAAAACATGTAACATTTGTCACGTACATCATAGAGTTGGTCGTGTTACGAATAATTTGTAGGACGATTAAATAATATTTTTTTGTATAATTATCGTGAAACATCAAAGATGATTTAACTACGTATTATAACTCTGGATCAAAATAAATTGGATTTTTGTCAAAAAAAAACTCAAATTTTGCATAATTAAAAAGGAAAAGGAAAAAACACCCAATTCTTCAAAAATCCATCTACTCTACCCAAATCCTAAGCAAATTTCATTTTACCTACTTCCGGAGTTTTTCCGTTAAAACTAATGGAATATTTCAAAAAGACATCAAAATATAATATAATTAAAGTAATTGTAAAATATACAATAATTTCTAAAAAAATCGTTACGACTAACCAAATTGATTCCATTGGTCATATTATTTTAAAAATCAATACAAAAAATTTATAAAACAAAAATAAAATAAAAAAACAATAAATAAACTTGAAAATGATTTTGTCTGGTAATAGTTAAGCACCTTAATTGGTTCGACTTTTTGTAAGTTTGTTGTCTTTATATGCTTTTTAGTTTTTACTACAATGTGAAATTCAAAACGAAACTTATCAAGTGATTTTTGTTATGAGATTTTAGTAATTTGTATTACTTTGTTGTATACGATTTGCAATTAGGCTTAGTTGTAAACTTTTATATTGATTTTTAGAAATAAATAAAATGGATTTTGGGAGCTGTGGATAAAATATGTCAAAATCGGGGTTCAATTATGTAAAACTATTTTACCCCAACCATGTGTATGGTATTTTTAGGAATATTTCGTTTGTTTTAACGGAACAGTGACGGAAGTGGGTGAAATGGAATATAATAATAAGAGTTTTGAGTGGTTAAGATGAATTTTTGAAATTTTGGATGTATTTTTTGAAATTATTAAAGATTTGAGTAGTGTTCATGAAAAAATTTAAAATAAAGTTTATATCATATTAATTATTAATAAAAAATTATACATCAAAATATATAAAAGATAATATAATTATTATATAGTGTTGTATATTTCACGGGGAAGTTGAGAGTATAACAAAGGAGCTCAATGAAAACTATATAGAAAGCTATCTAGCTTAGCCATTAGCCTTTTTCTCTGCACATTGGGCTAATGCATTTAAAAGTCAAATTCGACTTTAGTTGGAATGCAACTTGTACTAAGCTGCTTCTCAAAATTAATTGCTAGAATACGAATGCCGACATGTATTCGTAGAATTGGTCTACGTCTAAATGGTTTAATACGTAAATTAATAAATAGAAAAGGTAAAATTTGAATTCAATGACCTCAATATCGTATCTGATATGATATAATATTGAGTAATCAATTATAACAAAAATCCACTCACCGTAAATTAAGATCATACGTATAAAGGTATATATATATATAATGTAAGTTTTCTTTCCCATAGTGTGAATGAGAACTTTTGTTAAGGAAAAGCACCAATAGAAGCATAAAGATCCATTTAAACTTTTACAAGGAATGATCAAGTTTCTTCTATCACGCTAGGTGATAAAGTCTCAACAAAAATGGAAAAACAAACTTCAGATTTGTCAAGCTTTTTATCAAATGTAGAAATATGGTGAACTTCCACCCAAAAGATAAAAGAAACAGAGGAAAAAACTGAGCCGTGAATCGTGATTGAGATTGGAAGGATAATACGTGAAGGAAGTTCCTAGAATCTCCAAAAACAAAAAGTGAGACGACTTACAAAAACGTAATGGAACCAATTGCCATAAATAAATAAATAGAAAGAAAGAAAAAGAAATTATAACGAATAAAATTAAGCTGATTGTCTCACGATAATAACTGGATTAAAGTTAAAGCAACCGTTTGACTCCTCTAAAACATCAGTTCGATAGCCAAGAAAATGAACCCTATCAACACAAACTGATTCACAATATTGAGGTACAATTATGTAATATAAACTTATTGATCCAAACTTCAAAATGATAATTGATATGATCATATGAATTGTATATCACCTCGTACTTGGGCCTAAATCTTACTTGTAGTTACGATTATAAGATGGATAAGTTCATTGTTTGGCGTTTACATTTAGCCTAATTAACATGTTTAGATGATAATATAATCTAATCGAAACTAAGTAATCAATCCATTTGAACAGCGTGCTTAGGATTATTGTTCAAGTGACGACCTTGAAAGCAACGTAAAGTGTACGGCAATTATTTGCCACCGTTCCAATCTTAATCAACTGTTGACTTTCCGCAATATTTGCCATTTTTATTGGCCGATAGAGTCAAGTTCATTGTTAATAATAAAGAGAGTGTGTCTGTTAATTTTCTTACTGTTCCATCGATTCGATCGATTGGAAATAATGTTTAGACTCCAATGGAAAATGCAACAATATATGATGACCGATGATTATGATTTCAAATGTAAAAAAGGTTAGCTTATTGGTAATGATTTTTTTTTTCAGTCATATTTAAATGTTCGATATCTTTAGAGATCGAATAAAGAAAAATCTCTCTACTACAAATGAGATAAGATTTCATGCATCTGGTGTTGCCTTAATCACTTATGATTGTGATTCGATGTAGCTAGACTCATCGCTAATGACATATGCGCACACAGTTATGAGTTGACCCCTACACCATAATTAAACAGTTTTGTAATGCTCCTATAATCTTAAATAAAAAAGTGTCACGTGAAGTACATCAATGAGACACTATAGTTGTAAATACATCAAAGTAATTTGAATTTAAAAGTAGTACTACTACACAGCTAAGCTTCGAACTCAAATGGTATTAGAAACGGTAACATTTCACATGGAGGCTGGAGCTCAATGCTGAGAGGAACAGCGGCACGTGGCAGAACTGCCGATGGCACATCCATTGCATGTGTTATCAAGTCCGATTTTTCCCATAAAGCCTCAATTTTCTACTACAATCACCTGATATTCACAAAAGAAATCACTCCCTAGAAATTAACATGGACTTAATCAGGGTAGTTTTTTTTTTTTTTTTGATGACGAGGGTGTCCGAGCCAGCTCGCGCGCATCTCGACTAATCCCCCCTCCACCAGGATCGGTTAAAGCTTTGACCGAAGTCAACGGGCGTGGCCAACATGAATTTTGAGGCTAGTGGGA